>CBVK0100413772.1:0-19293 GCA_900067695.1 Picea abies
TCTGTTGTGGTTCACCCTAGCCATAGAGAGATTTTCCTCGTAACAGAAAGATCATGTAGTTATGGACAAGCCTAGCAGAAGATGAGAAGATCCAGCAGCTGGAGCAAAGAGAAGAGAAACTGAACGTTGCAGTTCAAGACTTTAAACAAAGGTAGAATACCATGGCCATATCCATGAGACTAAAGGTCATGCAGGACTTGAAAAACCTACAAGAAGAGGTAAATATCACACAGGAAGAAAAATAATCATGATAGGCTTAGCTGGAGCCACTACAATAACAAGCAAAGAAAATGATGACAACACTGGAAGCAGAAAAAGTCAAAATGGAATAGGTTCACATGGAGAGCACGCAAATGATAAAGGAGCACATTACAATGCAGTTCATGGAGACCCTTACAGAAAAGAATCTACAGGCAAAGGCAAAAGTGATGGAGTTGGTAGAGAAGTTTCATGCACTAGAGGTAGTGTTGCAGAAGGTGAACTAAGGCTGAGTGGCTCGGGATGAACCACATGTTAGTGTTAGGGGCCTATTGGAGCAGGAATTTTTGGGAGAACAACATAGCAAACAAGGCAGATTGAACCAAGAAGGAGAGTGCACCATATTTTGAGGAAAAGAAACATGCGCGGAAGGACTTGTGGAAATCCAACACATATGTGGAAAAACCTAACCATGTTAGGGTTAGGGTTTTGGGAGTCATATTGTAGGGTTTTAACCCATTTTTGTAATATAAATAAGGGGTACGAGGTAGATTAGAGGAACGTGATTAGACTTCTATCTATGCTTTGTGAGATCTGTCATATTGTAGGGTTTTAACCCATTTTTGTAATATAAATAAGGGGTACGAGGTAGATTAGAGGAACGTGATTAGACTTCTATCTATGCTTTGTGAGATCTTTGTGTGACTTTTTGCATACTTGAAGAACCTTTTTGGAGTTGAATTATGTTTTGAGAGTTGTGGAACTCAGATGGAGTAAAACTGTGTAGCTAAGGGTCAGGTTGCAAGTTGTGGAGTTTGGTGTGATCCTGGTCTGCCTCACTACTCTCTATTATGATGTAATGTGTGTAGCTCCTTTTGACGAATAAGAAAAGAAGAAGAATATCTTTGTGGGTGTATCCCCAGGGGGGGTGAACCACAGTAAAGATATGTGTGCAATGTGTCTGAATGTATTTACTCTTTCTGCAGTTATGATTGAATGGTTAGATAAATGAATGAATGGTTTTACTTACAATGCGCACTATAATAGATATGTAGAATGAATGTTACAGATAAATTAATGAATGGATCTAATGAATATTGTAATAGAATGCATGGTTAAGTAAAAATAGAAGTAATAAGAACAACCCCAATCCCTTCCATGACTGTAGACACATGCGTCCTGTGGTCACCCATAAACCATCTCAGGTGAGACTACGTTGTGCACTTTGTACGCAGTGTAGCCTTCTGGTTTACTAGAAGGGTCGATGGTGATAAGGGTTTTGTTGTCTGGTTTACTAGAAGGGTCGATGGTGATAAGGGTTTTGTTGGAGAACTATGGTAGAACCTGGGTCAGCCCATACATCCAACACAATGTTGCTTGGTCCTCCCTATTTCCACCTTTAGTAAGACCCTGCTATCAACAAGAAGTTCTTAGATTTTAAGTATTTTATAATTTAATGAAGTAGTAATGTAATCTCACTCTAGAGCAAGAGAAAACCTTATCAGAGATTTTCACCTCTATCTCTCTCCCTTTTGCTTGTCCCTTCAATTCTCCTTTTATTCTCCCAAAAGCAGTTTTGAATATTCTCAACTACTTTTAGTTAAGTTACTTAAATAAATTTTAGTTAAATAGGGACAACTCATAATAAAGTATTAATAAATAATGATAAGGGTATAATAAATATTAACTAATAGATGGGGACCCCCATAACAACTTCTTTGTTTAATTTTCAAAATATCTTTTTGTTCCTCCATCAATAAAAATGCATCAATATCATCAAAACATCAACACAAGCATATATCTCAATCCTCTCTCACAAAGTATTTCAAAACACACTTGTGACTCCCAAATATTGAGTATATATGCTCATACATGCCCAAAATTGAATAAGTCAACAAGATGTCAAAATTGTATTATTGCTCAAAATAAATAAAGTATGTTTGTTGTCTAAAACAATTCATGTCCAAAATATGAGTGATTTTCCAACAATGAAGTGAAAACAAATAACATCATAAAATCAAAAATCATATTTTTTATCTGAGGTATTTTTCCTTTGTCCACTTTCCTTTGATTATGTTACCTTAGGCATTTGTGAATTTTCCTTAATAGGAATTTTACCTTTAACTGTTGATGCTTTTGGGTGCATCTCTTCAAAGGGAGTGTGTCCATCCTCATGTCCAAGGTGCTATGAACGTGAAGTGATTGAATGGGAGGATGCTTGACATCGATTGGAGTCAACAAAATGGGCAAGTCGCTTGCCTTTGCTAGGCTTTGGTTCTTCGGATTTGAAATTTTTTGGTAATGCATGTGAAGCAATAGAAACAACGAGTCGAGCATTTTGCTTGGGAGGAGGTGGTGGTGGCAATAGTAAATAAATTGTGTGACATACTTCAACATGAGGGGAAGGAGGATGTACGATATCATTCCACCCAACATTGACTGGGATCTCAAGTGGTAAAGACACATGTGGCTCAACTGGTATGCTATAAATTATAGGATGGGGGTGCAAAGGTGGTTGTCCATGTGCGGGAGAAGGTTGGAAGGCTCTTTTCCCAACTAAATTTAAGAAACTAGTCTATAAGAGTTGATTAAACTCTTCTGAATCAGCATCAAAATGAATTGAAAATTGAACCCTTGTGTTTCCCCCTTGCCAAAAATCATGTGTCCTTCTTCCTCTGCCATGGTTGCCTCTACTAAAAAATATCATCTATAAAGTATGATGCTAAGTTAGAGTATGCATATAATAGCAAGTGAAACTTCAAATACCATTTGCATAAACATAGTTTATAAATAGCTCTGACTTGACAGCAAGCAAGCATGCATACAACAGGGATAGAAAGAAAGGGATAACTTCAAGACAAACTCGTATCTCTGCTTTGAATATTTCATCACTTCATACCACTGATCATTACTTAAGAACATGGAAAATTAAATGTAATTGGGAGTGTGAGGGGATTTGTAATGTATAGAAAATGAATATAGATGACATGGAAATAATAATGTTACATGTTCAAAACAATAATACATCAATCATCAACTGTGTTTGAAAACCCAAATGTCTGTCGAAAATCACTCACACACATGTCATGTCAAATATCCCTTCATAATTGTTGTCATATCATATCCATTGTCACTGTCTGAGAAACATTTTAAATGCTTATGTGTCAGCGGGAAGAAATATGGATTAAATGAAGATGAAATTTAGGAACTGGGAATAATTCATGTAAATGAGAATATGGAGGTAATTGGCCTTGAACAATTATTCATTTTTCAAAATATAAATATGATTTCATCTGAACTGAATCCAAAAACAAATAATCACTTTGAAAAAAATCCCTTTCCACAATTTGTCCTTGACCATAATATTTTATTCCCTTGCTACCAAAATGCATATCAACTGATAGAGAAAAAAATTATTTTACTTCATACAACGGGAGGGAAAACAATGACAATTTTAAAATGATATATCTTCCTGGGAATCAAAGAATAATTTATGAAAAGTGATAGTATGAGAGAGTTGGTCCTTTACGCTGAAATAAAATGTTTTTAATTCTCAATCAATCAACCACGTATTCATCTCAATGATTAAATCTTCTCAACTTATTTCAACAAGCCACAGTAATGATTGGTAACCCATATCTAACACCAAAACTTTTATATCATGGCGTTAAATAACTATCAAATAAGCTTACAGCCAAATTATATGCCAAACAAAATTTATATAACCCTTTAAAAAAAGTGTAGCGTAATCGGCCAAATCAATTTTATGTGTGATCAAATAATTTCCATTGACCACAACACGAGAACTATAATCCATCAAATATTCTCCTCAAACAACTAGTGAATGCATCGTGAGTGCAACCCATGCTACAACTATATGTAAATATGTTCAACGACGAGGGTTCGAAACTAATCAGCACCATCCCTTTATAACTGTAAACTTGTTCATATGACGATCGACATTTTCTAAAAATATTGAGCCTAGGATGATACCAAAAACCCTCAGCAATTCAAGCTCAATACCAAGTATTTCCATGACATGTACAAGGTTTAAAAAAAATGGATTTAGCAATAATATGATCAAAGGACTCTTAAACTCCAATGATCAGGTTTTTCATCAAACCAACCAACATCCAAAAAAAACCATTAATAACAGAAGATTGAAAGAGTTGTGGAATATTTTTGAAATGCATGGGTTTGAAACTGGGTAATATTTACCCTTTTCTTTTGAAAATATGTTGACCCCGGAATAAAACTAACCATTTCTCTGTGAAAGGTATGCAAAAGTATCAATACAAATAGAGATACAAAGAACCACATAAGTCAAGCTTTAAAACAATAATTCTTCATGTTGGGCACAGAATTTTTTTTTAAACCCAAAATTCTATCATGGAAAAACAGACCAGGAAGTTCATAAAACTCAAAGTTACAATGTCGACGGTAGGGTTTTAACAAATCATATAATAAGATAACCTTTAAAGAAGTTCCTATGGTCAAGTGAGATGACCCATGTCGTTAAAATTCATGAGTTTAAAATATTTGAATAGGAAATGACATATATATACAAAGGAAACCCATGAGGTCAAGGCTTGAAGTATAATGTGTGGAAAAGGAGACTTTCACAGGGCCCCATATTTTGAGAAAAATGGAGGTTATACCAAATCGAAACCTAAATTATTTACAATGAGTTCACAAAGCCAAGACTGGAGGTAATAACTTTTAAGACTAGGTTTAACACCAAGGCGGTAAAATGAGTAAAAAATTACATGTAGATGTAGCAGAACGAATCCAAGAGGGAAACTCAAATAGGCATATTCATTCATTGATCAAACAGAGCTATTTTCCAACCCATTATTGCAAATAAATACATGCATTTGATGGGTACGAGCTTAGAATAGCATACCTTTTCTTAGTGCTTCTATATTTCTGAAAAACAAGTGTTACAGTTGCCAACTACCACAACCAAGGCTTGGGACAACACTGTAATTCCACAGCTCCAAAACACAAATGCCAAAAACATCACGAGGGTGAAAAAATCAAAACAGTGGAATGTTTGTGTCCCATGCATTGAATGCATGGGGCATCACATTATCCTATACCAATTCACATTAACTTTCTAATCCAAATCATATTTCCACTACTCATCGACCACTTATCATATTCCATATAACTATTCCAAATATGCAAGTATCACATGCTATATAACCATGTCACCAAACCAATAACTCATTGCCAACTTGAATGACTAACCTATTTCATATCAACTTCAATGTTTTATTAAAACCACATTCATAAACAAATGATGTGATAGGTATATACATATCGAACTACATGACCAGAGCAAGATTCAAGTGATGGTGTGTGTCATATGATAAAAATGTTGGATCCATATAATATACCATATGCACTATGTTAAAAATAACTTTCAACCTTTTAACTTTAATGCGCTACCCCTTTGACATAGAACCAACAAATAGTATATATGGATGCGATGGAATTTGAGGTTATATAAAGACTTTATATATATATATATATATATATATTCATAAGTGAACTTGCCTTTCTTTCAAATATATCATGTAACCAATGATAAATCATTGTTGAGATATGTAAGTTATAAGTGAAAGAACCTTTTAACTGCTTCATAACCCTTTTGCAATCTTCACATAGCATATACGAATAGAACGTATGTAAAATGGAGGACAATTTTTATGAGCATAACCTTTTTCTTTTGTGCAATAAAACTCATAATCAAACTGAAGAAGAAAACAATACCTCTGTGAATTGTAAGTGAGATTTTTCCATCTAAGTAGTAACCTTTAATCATGGGAGATAATTGAAATTAATCATCCATTCTTTAACCCTAGGGAGTCCCACCTATAGTTAAATATGTATATATCATATATAAATAAATTTTGAATTGTGCCTTGCAACTATTTGCAGTTTGGTGGCTTCTTTGGGAGTTTGAAAGTCAACACCCACCTTGGGGTCATATTATTTATTTAGCTCTAATACTCATTGGACTAGGAGGGGAGGAGACAACCTTTAAAGGTTGGCTCAAAACTTAAAATCAAGAGATAAAGGAGGATGACTCAATATATGTTGAGGTTTCTTGCCTATATCCACATGGATTTCCTCCTATGACTCAATATATGTTGAGGTTTCTTGCCTATATCCACATGGATTTCCTCCTCTTGCTCGCCTGACTTACCTTTGTAACCAAGCTAACAATGGATTCTACTTTCTCACTAGGAAATTATGGCTCCTATGAAATGAATCCATCCCTTAATTCATTTAAAACCTCAAACAAATCCAAGATTAGGTTGATTGGCTACCTTGTTTTCATTTGGGAGATTAGTGGTTGTTTATGTCTTCCCACCCTTGGATATAACATTTTGGAATCCCTCTTTATTAGCCTTGGGAGCTTGGTCTTTTGTTTTTGGTTGAGCAATGGTACACTTATTTACAAACCATATTCCCATACTTTTGACATCCTTGCAATTAAAGGGCATGTTTTAATGGCCCATAATCTATTAGCTAAGAGGTTTTAATAAAAGTTCCCAATCTATTTCTTATTAGGGTAATAGATTAATCATTCTCAAATTCATACTAGGGGAATGAAGGTGCACCCAAATTGATGTTTTTTTTTTAATGTTGAGTCTTGGATCAAAGCTAAGAACCAAGTGCCTCATGAAAATAATTTCTCTATTCAAGAACCATGATGGACTATAAAAAACCTAATCCCTTTTCATTAAAAAGGACAATTTGACCAAGAAGTATCCCTTGCCAAGAATATAGAGGTAGAACTCATATTTAGGGTTCCAATTTTCCCTATTCCACCAACTTAGGGATTTTTCATGGGATAGATTCCCATGAACTTACAAATCAAGTCGCATGATTTCAATATTGTAATAGGGCCTATGTTCATCATCATATCTACTAGGATCTTTAGGTCATAGATGCTCTTCTCCAAATAACCATTCCCAAGGAAGCCACATTCTTTCTAATATTGGCTACTAGAAAATCCGAGAATTCCAATGGAGAAGGAAGAGGATAGGAAAAAGCTTATGTTAAGCTCAATATCTTCCTAGAGAATCTGTGTTGCACTCTTATCCACTCAACTTCTTCATCTATATATAAATGATAAAAAATTAAGCAAGGGTTTTCTCCCTTTTTATTTTTTATTTTTTAAATAAGCGAGAGATCACCCTCAATGTGTATATATGTAGGTATGTTTGTATAATTATGATATATATATAAATATATAAAGAAAAACTAAAGAGTTTGTTATTTCTTTTTATTTAACTGAGGGGTTGTCACTCCCTATAATTTTTTCTTAAAAAATAAGTGGGGGTGCCTTGTATTATTATATTTTCTAAAAACATTAAGCAAGTTCTTGTTGTTATAGCATATTTTTCCACATCATATCCATAGATGCACTTATTGGCCATAATCTCAAATCCAAATTTAATTGTAGAACAAAATTCCTCCTCGAGCTCTTTAAAAAACACTCTTTGGCTAGTCATACACTACTATTGATATGACATAACGCGTATGCGACTTTGTATATGCTTGCCCCCCTTCAGCAATTCATGTATACACTCATTTTGCACCAAAAAATTAAAATATGTGCATAATGCACCTTTTTGGGTGGAGTGCAAGAGTTTCTTAGGTTAATTACCTTCTATTGCACGTGCCTAATTACTTCAACCAAATTTCCATGGTATAAATAACAGCCATTAGGTGGAGGAGAGAGGAAGCACCCTTATGCTAGCCAAATTATGCCTAAGTATGCAAGCCATTTGTGCCAAGATTTTAAGATCGTCCCTCTCATTCCTGGAAACACTTGTTTCCATCACCTTGCTCTCTTTATCCCATCGAGAGGAAGAGACCCGCTCTCTTTTTGTCACTTGTTTGGAGCAAGAAGTTAGGAGGTGATGTTGTATTCAATGGCCATGCAGAGGAACATAGATGGTGATTTCTAGTCAGTGACGTTGCTTGGATCAGGTAACATCATTCCATGTTATTTGTTGCTAAAATTAATGAGAACTCTAGACTTCTTTCCTATCCCAATTATGTATTGTTTATCTGTTTTTGTTATAACTGAATGCATATGATTGGTGAATTATTAATTAATTGATCCTATAGTACTCTAGGTAGTTAAAAGTTAGTTACTATTACTACTTTGATTGCAATGTTGCTTCTCTTTGTGTACAGGACCACAAGAAGAATATTGGAGCAAGGACATACGAGAAGAGTCTACTCTGAACGCTGGTGTCCAGGTGAGTTGTCCTTAATTTCCAATAGTTACTTAGTTACACATTTTAACAACTTTCTAAGTTTGATTCAACTCTTTGGGTTCCCACTCTGTGTGACCTTTAACCCAAGTCATAAGAGAGAAATCCTTGAAACACCTTTTTCTCGTCAAATTATGCCTAAGTCTGTAATCCATTTGTCCCAATATTTTAAGATCGTCCCTCTCATTCTTGGAAACCCTTGTTTACAGCACCTTTCCCTCTTTAACTTGTTGAGAGGAAGAGCCTTACTCTCTTTCTGTCACATGTTTGGAGCAAGAAATTAGGAGGTGAAGCTATACTTTGTGACATGTCTGGAGGAATCCGAAAGACGATTTTCAGTAAGTGTTGTAACTTGGATTAGGTAACAATCCGAAAGACGATTTTCAGTAAGTGTTGTAACTTGGATTAGGTAACATCATTCTGTGTTATTTGTTGTTAAAATTGATGAGAAATATCTTCTTTCACATCCCAATTATGTGTTTTTTTATCTGTTTTTTTTATTTTTGAATCCATATGATTGGTGGATAATCAATTTATTGATCCTATATTACTCTAAGTAGTTAAAAGTTAGTTACTATAGCTATTGTCACATCCCCACGTGATGCTTGCTTGAATCTTACAATCCTACACCTTCTAAGGGTGTGCGGCACTACAAGTGTGCTCACTTGGATACTTGGAAACACAAAGGATACTTTGTCTTGACTACACCTCTTCACCTAGAGCATACCCATACTAAGGATACTTTGTCTTGACTACACCTCTTCACCTAGAGCATACCCATACTCAATTCTAGGCTATGAACAAGTCACACTCCTAATCTAGTGCAACTCGCATGTATACTTAGACAATTTGTTAACAGCTTAACACTTAGTCACTTAATCATACATCCATGAACATGAGAAACAAAGAGAACACTTGTGAAACAAACAAGAGACACACTGATGTAGTGCAGGCGACACAAGACATGCCTAACACTTGATTAAGTATTATTATTGTGAAACAGATATAATATGAGCATTGTCAACTTGGTTTACAACATGGAAAGAGTCGCACGACTCACCTTACCTCACCAAGACACTCATACATTGATTCTTCACACCAAGGCTCATCCATCGTAATAAATTTCACAACTCCTATGGTGTGCCCCAGACATGCACCCACCACAAACTCACCATCTCTTCTTTGTCGCAAGACTTCACATAGACCTACGATTTTGTCTCATAGCATGCCTCACCCAGACCTGCAATAAGAATTCCCCAAACCAAAAAGTCATCATGCATGTTGCTAGACCCAATCCAAAGAAGGTTGCCCCAACTATATCCACAGAATCACCTCAAGGAAGCACAAGTCCTAGCATGCGGAGTGACTTGGTTCTTTGAGGGAGGCAGCCCCTAATTGTATGAATCTACATCAAAACCTTAGTGTTGATCTTTCTCTCTTCCTTTTTCCTTCTTAGTTATGTGCCCTTGTTCTTTTATATGGACACCAAACATCACCTTTGCAAATCGTCGTGTCCTTTGGGTGTGTCGTGCCCCTTCATGGACCACCGTGCCCAAATGCACCGATGCACCCCTTCGCACACCCATGCACCCAAATGAACCTATGCATTCGTCAACCTTCGCATCACATGGGACAAGAATGCCCCAATATGGGAGTGCTCCTCATGTTGACACGACCCAACCTATTTGGTGCACCCAACCTTCTATTTCATCTCATGCTTGGGAAATCCCCTTGGCATGTTCACACGCCGAAGGTGCCCACTTTCCCAACTAGTGTGACTCTTGGGTTTCAGAGCAACCCCGAATTTTGTCTTCTTGAGGACTTGGGTGAGGGTTATCGTGCCCTTCTAGTTGAGGACCTTACATCCTCCCCCACCTCAAGTCATTGTTTTCCCCGACAACATCCACAAAATCTGCGATCTCCAAGTCTTCACCTGATCTCGTGCCTTCACAACTAAGTCTACTAGAAACCCCAAATTTATGTCAATTTTACCACAAACAAACCAAACTATATTGCTCACAACTCCACATGATCGGTTTACTCAGTCTGTGCGATCACTTCACCCAACTCTTTTGCACTATCACGCTATTGTCTGATTTTGTTGCTACTGGCGTTGCCTACTACAACTGATTGTTTCCCTCTTCACTTAAAAAATTCACCTAAGTGTTGAGCCCTTTATTACTTACTACTGTGATCATACTACAAATCAATTCCATGCCTCTGCACACTATCGACCCCCACGTCTTGAACTGGTTGGGTAGCTAATCCAACCATCACACCCAATCTGTGAGCATGCACATCTCCATGTCCTCATACAGTTTTTCTGTCCATAAATTCCATCACTTTGTCCAACCTTAAATACTATCTGTCCATAAATTCCATCACTTTGTCCAACCTTAAATACTAAGGAAATTTACCACCCTTGCTTCACTACTACCACATCCAATCTTTGCCAAGGATATCATCCGCAATATCCAAGTGTTTTGCCTCCAAACTTACTAGCGCATATGTACTCTCGACTGACTTTCCATGTTGTTATTCTTTCCCAAGTCGTGAACTAGTTGAATAGCCAGTCCAACTATCACATTCCTTGATTTTACACACCCTCGTGCCCAAATTTGTCACTTGCTTTCACAATTTAGTTCTTCCACACACATCCTTGGATCAAGGCAAGGTCACCCCTCAACTTGTTTCATTATGAATTCATGCCAAAACAAATTCATACATGACACCTTGACTCCATTGCCCACCTCATGGTACAGTTAACCAGTCTTCTACAACCACAAACAGTTTACATCACATCCAATTCTACAAAGAGTCAAGGGAAATCACTGTGCATTTTTTCTCGACACGTCCAACCAACTCTACCCTTGCAACTCAACTTGCAATGAAGTCCACAAGTTTAGATTCCTTGGTTGAATTCTCCCCATCTTCATCTGTGTCTTCTGATATGAAACCTCCCATCTGTACCAAGAGTTGCACGTCCAGAATACCTTATCCCTTTAATTCATCACCCAACCACATTGTTGTGTCTACCTCTCTATGCCTTGAAATAATTAGTCTTCACCCTCAACCATGTTTCTTAAGACCAGAGAAATGCCAATGTCCAAGTAATCTCTCCATATTGCAATATCCATGTTTGCACAATGCTCCAAACCAAGGCAAGTCCTCAACTCACCTTATTCTATTGAGTCACCCCTCTACAACTCAACACTTGCGATGAGAGTGCCCAACACACCGACACTCCTCAAACATCCCAATGAAGCGTACAAAGTGCTCCAAGTAGAATAAGTAACCTCAAAGAATTTATATGCCTTTAGGAACATTTGAACCAATACTCCTACCAAACTCAACCAACAACCCCTCCATATATCTGAGTTATCAAAAAATCATGCGCAAGTCACCAAGGTTGTATGCTCTGCCTCATCCAATGTCCCATACCAAAGGCAAGGAAACACCACCCAAGTCACTTGATCTGCATTATACCCATTCAGGTTGACTGCCAATAATTGTTGGTTGACTTCTTTGTTGTCTCCATCCACTCCTATAATATAACTTACTTGCCCCTCCTGCAAGCGTCCATACTATGGCACTATCATCGCAACTTGTCAAGTCACCAAATGACTCAATAAACCTATCTAAGGAACCAATGCACCAGGGTACCTCATTCAAGAGTTAGATGACTCGTTAATTCACCTCCACGGATGCATCCAAATATACCTAAATCCACTACAAGACTCGTCCAAGTAGGTCACCCCAAGATCTCCACACATTCATCCAAGTCAAGGTGTCCCAATTGATACATGACTTCTTTGAATCTGCACCACTTGAGCCACCCTTGAGTCTGTCTATTTTCACCGTGGAAACATACTACACTTGAACCTCCAAGTAATCTGACTTCCCTTCAAAGAGCTCACCACACCACTTAGGGAATGCAAGAACTCAAAATCAACCATACCTTCTCAATGAAATTATTGGTTGCACCCATGGTTTAATTATATTGTCCTAGACCTTCATGCCCAAGCCACTGACTCATTGCATGAACTCCCTTCAATCACCATCCATGGCTCCACAAACTTGCATAGAACCTTCATTGTGATACAAGGCTCAGTCCATCTATCCACTTCATAAACACATCTAAGTTCCAAAAATCCCATGCAACTGACCGAACTCATCTCCAATGGCATGTCATCTCTGCACCTTGACTACTTCTGCTTCAAGGTATCATGCACACACCACCTGAATGCTAAGCCATATTGTTGCTAATTGAATATCATAACTCTGTGCAGAGCTACCCCATTCTAAGGTTGTGGTAAACCCACTCATCCAACAACCCAACTTAACTCAAATATTGTTCTCGAAGATGCACAACACAAAGATGTCATTATGAAAATGTGCCCAACCAATTGCCTTATTGTGAAGCTACTATAGGTCGCATCAAGTCATCCAACTTACCCAAGTGCTTCAACTCATCGCAACCTAAAATCGGTCCCCTTCCCAATCACTTATGTGATCGCCCTCTATGATCACTTATGTGGTCAACCTCTATGATTATTGCTACAGTTATATATGGGACAAGTCCTATGTTCACCCACCTTGCCCAAGGGCTCGATTTTCCCATGAACTATGCACTTGGTCTTCTCAAGGTGTGCACACATGTCTGGTACTTCCTTCCATCACAAATAAATCCATCTGAGTCTGCACCCAAACTGTCTCTGCGAAAGGCCAGTCCTCCTTACCAAACCATTCACCGAGTCTACACCCAAATTCTCTCTACGACAAGTCCTACGATGAGTTCTATGACCACCCACCTTTCCCAAGTGCTTTTTTTCACCACAAACTTTTCTCTTGGTGTATACAAGGAGTGCACCCAGATTAACCTTCCACTACACTATCGGTCGGAACCTATGTCGTAAGGTTGATGCCAAGTCTCTACAATGAGCCAATTCAGTCCACCGAACTATTCACCAAGTCTGTGATTGTTCCAGTTGAACTGTCTTCGCAATGAACTATGAAACCAACTGCAGTGTGCCTTAACACCATCGTTATGACTACAATAGTGGTGAAGAGACAAATCTTCTCTAATACCATCTATCACCAAGATAGTGGTGAAGAGTTATCCAATTTGTTCACCAAAATCAACTCTGATACCATCTATCACCGAGATAGTGGTGAAGAGATAACCAATATGTTCACCAAATTCAACTCTGATACCATCTGGCATGTCCCCACAGGATGCCTACCCGAATCTTACGATCATGCACCTACTGAGGGCATGCGACACCACAAAGTTTTTCACTTGGTTGCTTAACAACACCAAGGATACTTTTTTCAGACTACTCCTCTTTGTGTAGAGCATACCCATACTCCATTCTAGGTTACAAGTGATTCACACTCATATTCTAGTGCAACTCACTTGTATACTTGGAAAATTTGTTAACAACTTAACATTTATTCACTTAATCATACATCCATGAACATGTGAAAAAAAAAGAACACTTTCCAAACAAGAGACACATGGATATAATGCAAGAAACACAAAATGTGCCTAACACCCAACTAAGTCTTATTATTGTGAAATTGTTACAATATGAGCACTATTGGCTTCGTTTACAACATGGGAAAAGTCATACGACTCACCCCACCTCACCAATATACTCATACACAGATTCGTCACACCAAAACTCGTCTGTCATAGAAACTTTTGTAACTCATGTAGTGTGTCCCAGACATGTGCCCACCACAGCCTCACTGTCTCTTCTCTATTGCAAGACTTCACACAAACATGTGGTTCTCTCTCATAGCATGCCTCACCTAGACCTATGACAAGACTTCCCCAAACTCCAAAGTTTCTCTGCTTGCTGCTAGACCTAATCCAAAAAAGGTCACCCCAACTCTATCCACATAACCACCTCAAGGCATCCAAATTCCTCCCATGTGGAGCGACTTGGATCCTTGAGGGAGCTCACCCCTCCTTGTTTGAATCTTCCTCAAAACCTTAGTGTCAATGTTTCTCTCTTCATTTTTCCTTCTTGCTTGTGTGCCCTTGTTCTTTATATGGACTCCAAATATCACCTTCATGAATCGTGTCATTTGGGTGTGTTACACCCCTTTGCATACCAACATTCCCAAACAAACTGATGCACCCCTTCGTGGACCCATGCACTCATTATTCTTTGTGTCCTTTGGTATTGGTGTGCCCTAACCTCAAGTGCCCTCCTCGTGCCAATGCATCCCAACCTCTTTGGTGCACCTATCCTTGTGCTTCACCTCGTTCTTGGGCAATCCCCTTGGCATGTCTGCATGCCCAAGGTGCCCACTTTCCCAATTAGTGAAACTCTTCAGTGTTGGAGCAACCCCAAATTTCGTCTCCTCGAGGACTTGGGTGAGGGTGCATGTGCCCTTCTAGCTATGGACCTTACATCTACTTTGATTGCGGTGTTGTCTCTCTTTATGTGCAGGACAGGAAGAAGAATATTAGAACATGGATATACGACAAGAGTCTACTTCAAACTTCAGTGTCAAGATGAGTTGTCCTTAACCTCCATTATTTAGTTAGTTACACATTTTAACTACTTCCTAATTTTGAATCAATTCTTTGGGTTCCCCCTCCGTGTGACCTTTAACCTAGGTCATAGGGGATAAATCCCTAAAACACTTGTTCCCTACTCAATATGTTAAGAAAACATGTGAATATTTTCACATTTTTTAATCCCTTAGTAATTTAGGTTTCATTGATATTGAGATTTTTTAATGAGACTTAGGTTCACTAGTGAGGTTAATAAAGTTTTATGTCATCAACTAGAGCTCCATTCATTCTAGTATACCTCACCCAGTGGTAGATTAAAATGGGTGGAGACTGTATGTGAGACCTGAACTAATTTGACAAAATAACTACCCCTTAAACATGAAACAAAGGAAGTCTATATTATGTAGTGCAACCCCCAACTTGGGTTATGCTTCCCTTTTTTATTGGTAAATGTGTTGAGAATCTTGGACGCACGTGGAACTTGTATTCTTGGTCTCTCTAACATTGTACATAATCTCCTTAATTATCTCTCAAACTAAAAGGTCGGTTATATCAAATATTTTGTTATGAAAAGTAATTGAATAGAAAACATGAATAAATATTTATTATATAAGTCTTCTCATGCAATACACAAATATAATTGATTACTATTAAGCTTAATAGATATATTTATGCATAAAAGTCTTGGTCCAAAATTAAATTCACCATCATCAAGACTTCATGTAAACACACTTTTGAGATCAGGTCAACGACATGCACACTCTAAGATAAACATGTGAGGTTGAATCTTGTTGGAGAGGAAATGAGATATTATAGTTGTAGAAGCAATTCCAAGACACCACAAGATACAACCAACAACCAACTAAGACTTAACAACATCCACCTCATAAATAGAATAAGAATTATTTTGTAGATAACTAGAGACTCACTCTAATAATATCCTATGGACTAACACTAGACTCACACATTCTAACACTTCCTCCTTAGGATAGTGTTGGTACATGCAAGCCAAGTTTTTTAATGTATTCTTCACATTTTATTTTAAGTTGGTTTTTTTTGTGTGTACCACATTATCTTCAATAGAATGATACCACATGTACATCTTTGTTGGGTGTATGGGATGACTCGGGTTCTACCTTAGTTATCTGACAATACCCTTTTCACCATTGGCCCTTCTGGTAAACCAGAAGGCTACACCGTGCACAAAGTGCACAGCACAATCTCACCCAAGATGGCTTATGGGTGATTACAGGATGTAGATGTATGCAGTCATGGAAGGGATTGGGGATGTTATTTTTAATTTTTCTTCTACTTTAACATGCATTTTACCATAACATTCATTAGATATACCATTTTATTCATTCAATAACATCTATTCTGCATACCCATTCTAGTGTGCGTTGTAAATAAATTCTAATAGATGAATTCATTTGTTCATTCATTCATTATAAAGCACATAAAAGCAACATAGCACACATAGAGACACCATTTTACCATGGTTCACCCCCCCTGGGCTACATCCACAAAGATATTTTTCTTATTTCTTATCCTTCATCAAAATAGTGTTGCATGCATGGCATCATAGGGTTTAAGAATGGTGAGGCTAACCAGTGTTGCACCAAGCTCCACGGTTTGCAACCTGACCCTCAGTTACAACTCAAAACTGACTCCATCTGAGCTTCGCAACTCTCAACAACACAGATACTTAGACTTAGATTCAAAACAATGCTCCAAAAGTAGGTTATTCACTATGGTTATTCATACATTGACACCTCTAGCTGCCTCTTACATCCTTTATTTATACTACAAAAGATGGGTCAGAACCCTTACATTGAAAAAAAAACATAATTTATAAGTGGAATCCACTTGTCCACTTTCTAACTCCTTGCGCTTAGTTGGTCTTTGTTCCAACTCATTCTTTCTTTGACTCTGCACTGGTCTTCCTTCTATCTCGACGTGTTGTTTCCTTTTCCCTTATGTCTTGCTGCTTTTCCTTCTTTCCTGGTGCATGTTGTTTCCTTTGGTCCATTCTACCTCGCTTACTACACTTAAATCACAAAAACATTTGCTCCAATAGGCCCCCAACACTAACCCATGGCTTGTCCTAAGCCACTCAGGTAGTGTGTGCCCTCTGTATTCATTTCTCCAACACATGGAACTGCTTTGTTGGTTCATCCACTTGCCTCTTGGCCTGCACACTTTGTTCTGTCAAGGTCTCCATGACCTGTGTTGTGACGCGCTCCTTCATCACTTGTATTCTTTATGATTGTCCTTATTCCATTCTGGCTTTCTTTATTTCTACTGTTGTTAGCATATTTTTTGTTTTCTCTTACAGGGGCTCCAATTGAGCCTATCTGGTCTGACATTCCTCCTAGATTGTATTTACTTCTATTTGCAGGTTTTTTATTTCCTGCATGGCCTTCACTCTCATGGGTATGGGCATTGCCCTCTATCGTTGCTTTAGATCTTGGACGGTGACATTCATATTTTCTTCCCTTTTATCCAAGTTTTGGATTCCTTCATCTTCTCCCAGGCTCGTCCAAAGTTGCACGGTCCTTTCATAGAGATTTGCTATTTCTTTGACTTCCAATGCCAGAAGGTCTACTTTTTTTGTCGCCTGTTGCTCCCTTTCTAACCTGAATTCTGGAGGTGTGGTTGGTGTTAGATTTCCAAACAACTCTATTATCTCTTGTTTGTATTCCTCCATTGTTTCTTTATCTTTTCTTATGCGTTGATTTCTCCTGTGAGTGTGTTGTCTGTAATTGTTTGGAAGACTTCTTCAAGTCTTTGCTCTAATATATATGTGCATCATTTGTCTTCTTCATCTTCAATCTATGTTTCCTTGAGGACTGTCTCTAGTACCTCTTTTTCTTCCCTGAATGTCTCCATATTTGTTGCATCCAACCTAGCTCTGGATTGAACTTCATGTGCCATGCTTATTTGCAATTTATATAAGGCCTTGGTTGGTATCCTTGCTAATACCAACTCCATCTGTTGTATGTCCTTAATTTGTTTCTACTCCATGTCCTGTTCAATTTGCAACATATCTTTGGTGAGGCTAAATCTTTGGCTTGCCAATGTTGTTAGATGCACTGTATATCCTCTTCATTTTGTGTTGGCATGGGTTGTACTTGCACTATTTGTTGTTGTGTGGCCCCTTCCTATTGTGCCTTGGTAAATCGTATGTGCTCTAATACCTACTTTACCTCTGTCAGCTCTTGCATAATCCTCTCCCTTTGTTTTTCTACCTCCTCATATTCTTCTACGACGCGGTCTTGTACTTTCTCCACGACTGATTCTCCATCATCCTATGTTATGGTGTACTCTGGGACTTCCCTGTGCGCCTACATTTTCTTGCGAGCTCTACCTGTCTGTACAGTTATTCTCTTTGGTGACCTTGGTTGTGTTGGCTCTGTTGAGACTAGGGTATCTGGTATATCCCCTCCTACTTTTCCCTCCTACGCAGGGATGTTCTCCTTCCTTTGCGTTGTGCCATTAGTAGTTTCTATGCGGTCCTTTTGTTGTGTGACCGGCTTGGGAATAGTCTTCTTCTTTGTTGTTGTGCTCCCCACTGTTGGCTTCGTGCGCTCTGTTGTCGCTCTTGTATTTGTTGTTTGGGAACCCTTCCTTTGTGATGAGCCTGCTTCAGCTAGTTGTTTTTCATTTGTTGGCTTCTTGTCCTTTGGTGGTTCTATTGGAACCTTCCATTATTTTTTCCAGTCTTCCATTGCCCATTGGACTTCTTCTGTCCTGACGCTATATCTCATCTACAACCACTCCTTCTATGGATCCATTTTGGCTTGGATCCACATATTATGTCTTGATGCTTTAAAATTTGCTATTGTTTTGTACTCCTCCACCACCTCTGGTGGGATCCTCCAAGTTTATGCCACATTTTCTTGGATTTCTTCAAGGTATGTTGCAAATATGTTGTCATTTTTTGTCTTTATTTTGCGACAGTTCTTTGCCACAATTATTCATATTGTGTTGAACATGTTGTAGTTGGGGTTCTTCCAACCCACTAATCCAATCAATATAATGAGCCACGAGTCATGAAACTTTGTCCCTACGTCCTCGGTGTCTTTGCAATCATTGAAAAACAAGATTAACATATATGGGCTCCAGATTAATATAGTTCCCTTTGCGCACTATGTAGTTGATGCTATTACAGTTGTTGGCACTTCCTCCTTGTAAGACTTCCTGAGTAATTTACAAGCCATCATTTTGGTTGCTAGCCATGTTGCAGGTTCACTTATCTTGTTGATAATG
>CBVK0100413773.1:0-19291 GCA_900067695.1 Picea abies
GGGTGCGTCAGATACGACAATTGCGTCCGGGCAACGCCCTGAAATTTTTTTTTTGGGTGGTTTTTGCTATTTTTAGCGGATTTTGCTATTTTTAGCTGATTTGTAAATTAATCCCAGATTAAGGGATTAGGGTTTTGGTATCTACGGAATACCTAAAAAAATTGTATATATTGTATGGCGAATGGTGAAATTCGAGATAATGAAAATAAGAAAGGTTTTCCCGGTTGAGGGTTTCCGGTAAAAATCTCTATGTAATCTGTGTATGAGCCATTGATTAATTTATGTATTGCTTAATAATCTATATGCATTGCTTTACTTCACAGGTTTAAAACTTACAGATGAAGTGGTGGTCCGCATTGAATTTATTCAATGGCCTAAATCTATGATGTGTGTTTAGGGTGATGCGAGACATAGCCTGGATTGTGATCTTCAGTTGGTTGTAATAAGTGTGGAAAATGACATTGGACTTCCACTGCTTGTTCATGTTGCTAGAGTACCACAACATACTGAAATTCGTGGCCAGTGGCTCAAAGGGCTCGAAATTTGGGAAGGTTGCACCTTCCGGCATTTCCCTTGTGATGAAAGTGATTAATAAAAGAAACCAAGGTCATGTGCTTCCCTGCAGTCCAGTTCTATCTGGTTCACCAAGTATTTGTCCCAATTCATATGTAGGCCCTCTACGCACTTCCCTGTGAGGTCTACTACAAATCCGGTCACTTGGGTTGGTCGGTTCTTGCAAACTAGCTTGCCTGTGATCAGTTGACAGGTAAGGTGCACTGCGCCACTCTGGATAGAGGCTACCTTGTAGCCTCGCATGCCCTTCTTGACATCTCCATATGTATCCTTTATCTTCTGCACAAGAGCGTGATCTGCGATCTTTTCGGGGTAAAAATCCTGTGGGTCAGGGCCCTGCATGCTTAACCCTGTGATTTGATTGATCAAAGTTGGATCCACTGTGATGTGGCGGTTCAACCATAAGTATCCTCCGTGATAGAAAGAAAACAACAACTTGACACATGATATATCGGTCCCAACGACTATATTGCTTTGTCATGGTGAAGTGCCATATGTCGTTGTTCTGATATCCCGACGAAGCTCAAATTCTGTAATTTCTCTTTCTGCGAGGTCTCCTCTAGAACATCTTGTAATCTTTTAGTATTAGCACTTTTCTTTCTTAACTTTCTATCCTTATTTCCAGTGAGCTTCGTCTTGGTAATCCTTTTCGCATTCTGATTCTTTTTTTGTTTGGTCTTAGCTACTTTGCGTTGTTGAAATTCTTTCCTAGGGTTTCTGGGTAATACTTCTTTTGTGTCTGGGGTAGGTAATTCAATCTCTTGGGTATCCTCTAGTGTTCTCTTAGCTTCAACATCCTGATAGCTAGTATTAAATATCTGCGATCTACTCTTCTGTTCCTTAATCAACTGCGTGATCCTTCTGGTCATAAAGTCTTTTAACTCTTGCTTCTTCTATTCCAAAACTTCTTCTTCTTCCTTTCGTCTGGCTTGATCTCTATCAATCCAAGGTTTTCCTATTAGCATGGTAAACTGGGTTCTATCTTCAACAAATTTAATAATCTCAAAGTCTTCTTCTGTTGAAGTTCCATTGAAAGTCATAGGTATCCAAGCGATCTTTCTGCATAGGTTTACTAGATTTCCTCTGAATAAACTTATTCCTCCTAGTCAAGAGATCATAGAAGGCCTTCCTATATCTTCCCATGTTATTTCTGGCATAATATTCATTTGTGTTTCTTCATCCATAACAAAGTTAATCTCGAAGTCCCATATTCTTGCTTCGATGCATTCCTTCTTTTTGAAGATCTCTGATAAGTTGACATGTCGTTGGTCATTCAGGGTTTCTTTTATTTGTATCCATACTTTCTCTACTTCTTTCCAGGGTTCTGGATTTTCTAGATGTGCCTTAGGGTTCTCTTGACTCAGGTTCATTCCTTCAAGCTTAGCGATCATTTTAGGGATATCCAAAACTTTATGGTCCATAAAATTACAATACAGACAACTAGGTCTTATACCAGGGCATTCCTTAGAAAGATGTCCTGGTCTTCTACAACTATAATAGAGGGTTAATCCTCTCTTTGTTTGAAATGATACCTAGCTTCAACTGTACTGCGCACTAGGATCATGGTAGCTAACCTGCAACAAATTCTTTCTAGGATCCTGCATCCATTTGTTAGTCCAAACATTCAGTCTATGCATAGGTATAACGTATCTTTCATTATTCTTATCATATCTATTCATATCAAACCTTCTTTAATCTATTAACACCCTAGCTTTCAAACTAGGACAAAACCTATCAGATATACCTAGATCCATACTCTAGAAACAAAAATTTCCACTTATCTTACTTTTTCAGAGCACAAAGATTTCAGATCTAAGACTTTTCACTATTCTTACTATTATTAGAGAAAAAAGCTTACAAATGTTACATTTTTCAATCAAAACTTCTCACTTTTACCTTTCTTGGAGAAAAAAGATTCCAAAGATTGCTTCTTGTCTACAGATCCGACCTTCTTTCTTTTAGATCTGGCCTTCTCTCTTTAGATCGGGCTTCTTTATCTCATATCTAAACTTATTTCTTTAGCACAGAGATTTACATATCAAGTAGAATACTGTGCACTAGGACACAACTCTATGCATAGAGATTTCACAGTTTCAGGATGAATCTTTCCACAGAGCTTCCTCTTTCTTAGTTCCCAACAATCAAAGTTTTAGGTTTTGGCAACAGAACCATTTGTTGGCACAGGGGTAGACCCAGGGTTCAACGCTACAAGAGCGCACCAACAAAACCCTAACTATCGGCCCTTTTGGCAACACCTGCGAAGCAGATGAAGTATCACCAGAGGTAGAGGTAAGGGTGGTTGCAGGACTCAAGTGTATGCAACCTTAGTTGGGACACAGATATGTGATCATAATACTTAGTAAAGTGTTCAACACCTTTAGTTATTTAACATGCAATCATTATCTACTTCGTTGGTAAAACAAATCTTTTCATCCTTCACAGAGATCTTACCTTATTTAATCACTTAGCATCAACAGATTATCCAGATCTAGCAGATCAAGCACTTAGCACATACATATAGATCGTATCTAACAATCTACACATCATTAGCACTAAACATCATCAGATCTATCTATCAAGCACTCAACATATAAAATATGAACATATAAAGTTAGGCAATAAAGCAAGATGACATGTGGTTTACGTGGTTCACCCCTGCCCTGGGGCTACATCCACCAACTCTTCTTCTCTATTATTTTAGTCAAGCAATTACAACACAAAGCCTCAACAATCCTTACTCTGCATAGGACAAGAGATCTACACATCCCACTAGATCCTTCTTCCTCACGTTACAACACTGAGACTTTCACAATCTATCACAACCACGTGTACTCAGCCCTGCAAGCATATTACAATCATGCACAAAGCATCTAAAACCATACTTGCACTTAGCATACATTCAAATCACTTGGGTCTAGAACTTATCTCATTGGAACTTCTTACATTGCCTAGCTACTTATTTATCTATTACAAAAGTGTGCCTTAGCGTGGGTAAACCCACGGGCCAACATCCCTTTTCCATTACATTATCCCAAAAACCCAAAAAGGGGCCCAAAAGGGGGCCGAGATCTTGTGATCTCTACTTCATTTTGCGCTCCTCCTTCGATAGGCTATCAAAGTCCCAAAATAGGTTGACATGACCAAGAAACTTCCAAAACTTGGTCAAGGGACAACAGGCCTCCAACACTCACCTGTGACTCGTCCCGAGTCACTCCGATCTGACCAAGTCTACCTCGAATGCCTCAATCTTGGCTCGAGCTGCTTCGACTTGCTTCTCTGTTGTAGCCTCTTGCTTGGTGAACTCCTGGATCAATGCGTCATTCATTGGTCCTTCCAAGCACTGCTCTACTGAGAGGATGACATGTTCAAGCTCTGCTCCTTGGCTCTCAATCTCTTTAAATAATAGGCATGCCTGATCTTGCAAAAGTTGAAGTGGTTGAGTGACTTCCATCACTTTACTTTGAAGCATATGAACCTGATGTTGAGTTGTGCATTGTTCATGTGATCTCTTCATCCTGTTTACAACTGATAGGGCCTTTAGCTATACTTGTAGCATATCTACATGTTGTTTTAATTCTTGGAGCTGTGACTCTAGCGTCTGCAATTATGGATTCTCTGTAAGGTTTTCATATGTTTGGGCGCTCTAATTACTTAGCTGCTAGCAATCCAAGGTAAGAGATTTTAATCTTCCAACTATGCTACGAGCAATTAATTCTCGCTGGTCTCTTATCTCCTAAGGGGTTTTAGGTACAACATAGAGTTCTAGATCTATGATGCATTGTTGTAGCTTCTGGATTACCTCTTCCAATTGTTCCACCTGTTGTGGAACTTGTTCCTTGATTTGGACTTCAACGATTGTCACATAGTGAAGTTCTCTATTGACCCTTTCCTTAACATCAAGTTGCTCAATGAGCAACTTTTCCTTGCTTTTCTGTCACTCTTCTTTCTCTTCATCAAACTTTTCTTGCATAGCAAGATTCTCTCATTCTGCATTACTGCGTTGTTCTATCATTGCTCCCCATGCTTGTGCCAAAAAATGGGTGGCTTGTGTTGTTTCCTCCTATGCTCATTAAAGGTGAGCTTCGACCGTATCATCAATCTGGTGGATTTTAGCTGGCTCATCTCCTGTTTTAGGTGTTCCTATCGTCAGGGGTGCATTGGATACTGCACAACTGGATTGTAGGGCCTGCTGCACTTCTAGAAATTCAACCTTGATCCGACTGAACATATCCTCCTGCTTGGCTTCCTACTTCTTTGTTATCTCCAAGGAAGTGTCGTTCAGTGCAACGACGATGAAGTCAAATTCATCTAAGTTTAGGGTGGTCTCAAACTTGGTTCTATTTTCTTTCATTTTCTTCCTTGAATAAGGTTTCAAAGGGGAAATCTTTGTTTCCTTTGAAGGATCATCTTCGTCTCTTGGTGGTGTGACCTTGTCCTTCTTCTGTTCAACTTCGGTGCCATCTATCTCTTTTCCATCACCTCCATAATCAGGTGAGATAGAGGGAGTTTGTGCTAAAGTGTTGTGGACATCGTGGGCTTCTTCATTCTTCTTGGTCTTGCTCTGTCTAGGTGTATCGTGCACGACTTCTAGACTATCAACATCAGAAAGCTCCACGGGGTCAGCTGGGATAACAAGGTCCGCTGACCACTCCTTAGTAATATCTTCTAAGTCTTCCTCTGTTAGTTTGTAGTAGGACTGCAACTGTTGGTGATGCTCATCAGTGTGCGGTGTTGTTACACATGATTTTGGTCACTCTGGTGATGTCTCTACAAGTGATGTATTCAGGATCCCACAAGGACGTTTTGCCTAAGAAAAGTGACTAATGTCTTCTTCCAAAAAACACATTTCTAAGATGAGTTCACAGACTTTCTATATCACAAGGTGAGAAAATCCTTCATTCTCCCAGGCAACCCAAACTTAGGGTGCGAACTATTCGTAGTTAGCTCTATAGGTAGGGTGCGAACTTGTTTCAAAGCTTGGAAAAGAGAAGAGGTCATGAAGGTTCTAGAAGGGAATCTTTTAGAAAATGAGTTGGCATTCGCATGGTTGGCATCCTACTGACTTCTCAGATTTAGTGGGATCATCCTCATCCATTTAACCATCTCTCCTTCTCCTATATATTGAAAGGTTTCTCATGGAAAAGGTTAAGCAAGATTGAATGAAGAATTGGTGAAAGAATTATGTGAAGGAATCTGCTTGGACAGAAGCTTGAAGACTCTATTTGGTCTATTAAGTTGTATTGGATCTTCTTCATGCAAGTGCAGAGCAAGTGTGTGTGTTGGACCCAAGGGTCACTGAAAGGAATCTTGCGACATCAAGGTGATCCGGTTGTATCTTCTACTTTCATTTAATATAATACAGCGACATGTACCTTTCCCATAAAATCACTCTTATTTTATGACGTAACTCCTTGATCATATGCATAGGTTGACATTGAATATACTTTTCTATATTCACTTTGGTTGGTTTGTGTTGTCTTGGACCTAATTTCACGAGAGAATCGGAGCAAAGCGGGAACAACAGACACCTAAGGAAGTGATATAAAGATATGCCACTCATTCCTTCTTTGTAGTAGATTCAATGATTGCAACTTAGGGAAAGAATCGTGTCCTGTCCTATTTGGTTTTAGATCCAGGTGGATCTAGGGAGATCTGTTAGTGTCTACACCTACCAATTTATCCGATAACAAAATTGGAGACTCCACTGGGGATACAACCCATTTTGGTGATTTTTTCTTGGCCATTTTCTCTTGACCTACCCTTTTTCATTCCCAATCAATCTCTGAGTCTTGAGCAGATCCTCATAGACTCCCTGGATCTAGAAGTTCCCTCAAAAGTTCTGCCATTTTTCCAAAATTTGCTTGATTACAGACCTTCTCGCATTGCACCTTTCTGTAGCCTGCGAGAATAACTGAGGTTCGCACCCCAGTGTTCAGTTCAGTGTGAAATTCTTGCACCCTGCCTATGTCTAGCCTATGAGAATCTTTAATTCTTGCATTGTACCCCACTGTTAGACTGCAAACTCACTTGTAAACTTTTTGGATTAAGTATTTTATGTCTTTAGATGTACAGATTGGTTGGTGTGTCTGGAAAGAACTTCTTTGGCCAGTCATTGAATGTTTCTTGACTTCAAATCTCGTGAATGATTACTTTTTGAAAATCGAAAGATCTTCTTGATCATTTTTTCTCAATTTTTACCTCTTGACCTTTTCTTAACAAGGGTATAATCTCCGATTCTAAACTCCGAGTGCTTGTTTGGTCAGGAGCCTTTGATTGCATTAAAAGTTGAGATTAATTTTCCTTTTCAATTGCTTATTACTTGGAAAATTGTTACTCCTGTGCATTTGAAGAGACTAGTCTTGTCAGTTTGTTGTTTTTGTCTTCATTGAAAGATCGATTTTGGTGTTTGTTGTGTATTTGTTTTTCGTTGGTTGCTTACTTTTTCTTAGTTCCATCCTTGTTTCTTGGTTTCTAATAAAAATTAAAGACATTTTTTTTTAAAGCAACTTTTTGTTCTAAAATGTTGGCATTCAAGTATTGAAAGAGAATGAATACAGAATTTGCATTGTTCATGGTTGTTTCATATTACATTTCAAAGAAGATCATACATCGTAGTTCACATTCTTCCAGAAAACTCCTCTTTCCCTCCTGTAAATAGGATTCATCGAAAAAAAATTTGTATCATTCATTCCTATTTATGCATTGTTGGGTCAGAGTCTCACGCAACATCGGTTTCATTTTCGTCTCCTTTTGAGTAACAACAACCTTTAATAATATTGTGCAATTTTAAAATTCAACAAGTAACTTTTTCTAGGGATTTTTTACACCAACATTAGCTACGCATGAGATTTGCAATAGGTAGTGAGACACACTCTCCAAAGCACAAAACACACAATAGTATATTGTGATAAGGAGTGTCAAATTCCATTTGCATCATTTTGTCTTGGGAAGCACTTATCACACAAGGGTCAAACCTGAGGTTGCATTGAGATTGACAGAGTTACTCACCCCGCTTTGTCGATATCAGTGTAGAGATTGCACGTATTATGAGGGTCACTTGAAGGTATAGCCACAATGATGAGTGGAAGCCTCTCAAGCTGATTTTGCGCTAGATACCCTACCCTTGCATGTGGATCAGACTGTCGACTATTCCTCCAGGCATCATTGTTGTTGGTGGTAACCTTAGTAGCCTATCTTCTTAGGGTCTTACACAAGGTGACTATGAAGGGGTAAGTCTTCACAGTACCTGGAATCGACATTGGCCAGACTCACTCAGGCTCCTTGGAGGGTAATCCCACGATTGTGTGTGGGAGCTTGCACCAGGGTGTAAGTCCGTTAAGCAGGTTGTCAACGTAACTTTTCCACCCTGGCCCAGCCCCTTGTTGTCCCGTCGTTGCGACATTGTATTTCAGCACCAACTAGTGACTTTGGAATTGGAAGGTCTTGTTTTCTTGGTTTTGATTCCTAGATTTTACTAGCATGTGATGTTTGTTTACCCAAGCTTGCCATAGAATTTATTTCATAAAATTCTAACTCGATCACAATTGACCCTCCACGTCATTCACGTAGAATGCAAGGCCTACCCCCAGAAGATCTGGAAGGTTCTCAACCCTTGCCTACCAACTCAACAGAGGGCTCTCCTCAACAAAGTGAAGTCCAATACGTTGCCACTCCACCAATGGAAAGAACTAACTCTTTAGAACAGTTTCGAATTACCAATCTTCGAGAGGACTTTCGACTTCCTCCCGACTCCGGGAGACGTATTGTGTGAGTGAATTCTTCCGGAGATATAGTTTTTCAGTCTTCTGGATCACCAACCAGACCTTTCATAGCACCTGAGGGTCAAGATCATTTTTGGACTACTGGCATTTTTAGACGGGATCTCTTTGGCTCAGGATCAGGCGTTGGTATCACTGTCGCACCTGAGTTGCCCGAAACATCTGATCTAGATGTAGTACCTTTTACTATTGCCTATTATTTTCTTGGTACAACCGCTTCGCCAGCTAACCGCATCTTGAATATCCCTCTTGTTATCCACAATTTTGGTTGTCATAATGATGTAAGGATGATGGAAAATCAAGCTCTTCATTAAGAACACTTTCCTGAGAAAAGTTACCTTTGTCTGCTTCCAGAAATCATACTTTTAAGGGAAGTTCGCAGGCTACATATATATTTTCCTGTGAGAATGCCTGATTCTTGTAGGCTGCATTAAGCTGGGGTGCAAGGGGTTTGCACTGTACCTAACTATTAGGGTGTGAACATCTTCTTAAAGAGGAAAAAGATAAAGTTCTCGAGCTTTCTAGAAGGGAATCTTCTAGAAGAATGAGTTGGCTAGCGAATGGTTATCTAAGTACTGGCTTTCCTGATATATTGGGATCATTTCCTATCCAAGTAACTAATCTATCTTCTCCTATATATTGAGGAGATGGCTCATGGAAAAGGTTATAAGCAAACTAGCAAGAGATTGATTGGAGAATTAGTGCAAAATTGTATGAAGGACTGATGCTACAACAACTAGAGACACCAGCAAGGTTATCAAAAGTGTTGATTTTCTTCATGCATGAGAAAGTGTGTGTGTCAGAGCTAGGGGCCATCGAAAGGAGATCTACAACATCAAGGCTCAGGTTGTAAGTTTCACTTTCTATCAATTTAATACAGTAATATGTCCCTTTCCCATAAAGATGATGTCACTTTATTACATAACTCCTTGATCATATGTATAGATTAGCTATTGAATATATTGATCTGCCTTCACTTCGATTGGTTTGTATTGTTGTGATCTGAATGGGACAAGATCATTGGAGCGAAGCTTGGAACAACAGAGACCCAAGGAAATAATTCATAAGGTATGTGCATGATCCTAGTCTCTTAGTTCATTCAATAGTCCAGATCTAGGGAAAGAGTATTATTCTGTCCTGTTTTGTTCTAGATCCAGGTGGATCTAGGGAGATCGGTTTGTGTCCTCACTCATGGATTTATCCTGAAACAAAATTGGTGACTCCACTGGGGATTTATCCCATTTTTTGGTGGTTTTTGTAATTTCTGTGACCTTTTGGTCTGGTTCCATTTTTCTCTTGTTTTGTCAGTCTCTGAGTCCTCAGGATATCCTGAGAGACCTTCTGGGTCTATAAGCCAGTTTGAATTTTGCTTGCATTTTCAAAATTTTCATTATTATCAGGAGTTCTCGCACTGTGTGTGTTTACAACCTGCGAGAGCTAGTCAAGTTCACACCCTGCATATAGGGTCCAGTGCGAACACCCCGCACCTTGCTATAAGGTGGCCTGCGAGAATCCTGTCTTCTCGCACTGTGTTGCACTGCTTACCAGCGAGCAAGATTTTTTTAAATTTTGAAATTAAGTTTTGACTTTTTCAACTACTCAGATCTATTGAATTACATCTTTTTGGCTTATTAGATCATTGATTTACATATCTCTTGTTTTAGTTTGCATGCTCAAACAGATTTAGGGTTTCAAGGTCTTTCTTGCCCTTAGTAGCTTGACTTTCATTTTCTTGGCTCTTATTGGCATTCTCCTTTTCTCTGACTTCTGGATTTGAGTGTGTCAGATTGACTGAAAACCAGTGATTGGTTGAGAGTTAAGTGCTTGGTGTTTCTCGTTTGCTTGTTGGTTCGAAAGAACATTTTTCATTTGCATTGAGGAACTCCTTGGTTTGCTTTTGTTTTTACTTTCGTTGAAAGTTTTGGTTGGGTTGTTATTGTTTGATTATTGATGGTTTGATTTTCTTTTCTCATTAATCAGAGTTCTTCTTGGAAAGTGAACAACAAGTTTTCTTTCAAGATTTTGTTTTTGCCTTTTCGAAAACATTGAAAATCAAGTTTTAGAGTTTATTAAAGTATTTGAAAAAGACATATAGAAATTGCTCCTTGATAAATGATTGTTTGTATTGGCATCTGAAAGGAAATTGAGCAGTGAATTTGCATTGTAGTATTGAGATTGGTTGGGAAAATATTCTCTCTCCCATAATTAGGATTCATAGAATGAAAAAGATTATATTTCATCATTATCCTTGCATTATTTGGGTCAGATTCATACATCATGAGTTTCACTTTCGTTACATTTGAGTAAACAACAACTCTTAAAAACATTGCGTAATCTTAAAACTTATCTAGTAACTCTTTTCTAGGGCTCTTTTACACCAACATTTAGCTAGGCTAGTGCTTTGGAGTAGGAAGAGAGATACACTCTCCAAAATCTCAAAAAAGCACAATAGCATCTTGAGTTAGGGAGTATTAAATTCCATTTGCAACATATTGTCCTGGGACGCCCTTCTAACACAAGGGTCAAGCACTAGGTCGCATTGGTGTTGGCAGAGTTACTAACCCTGCTTTGTTGACATCGTTGTAGAGATTGCATGTATTATGGGGATCACTCCGAGGTATACCCACAATGATGAGTGGAAGCCTTTGAGTTGATTTCGAGCTCGATACCCTGCCCTTGCGTGTGGATCGGACTGACGACTGTTTCCCCAGGCTTTACTATTATTGGTGGTGACCTTAGTTGCCTATCTCTCTAGGTTCTTACCCACGGTGACTATGGAGGGGAAAGTCTTCACGGTACCTGGAATTGACGTTGATCAAACTCACTCGGGCTCCTTGGAGGGTATACCCACAATTATGTGTGGGAGCTTGCACCAGGGTATAAGTCTGTTAAGCAGGTTGTCAACGTAACTTTTCCACCTTAGCCCCGCCCCTTCTCGTCTCGTTGTTGCAACGTTGGATTTCATCACCAACTAGTGACTCCGATATTAGAAGGTATTGTTTGCTTGGTGATTGCTTATAGATTTTGTTTACTAGTGTGTGTTGTTTGTTTCTTGAAGTTGACCCAAGGATTTTCTTCACGGAGTATTTTACTTGTTTACAATTTCTCCCCCACGACGTTCACGTAGGATGCAAGGTTTATCCCCGAAACATTCGGATGCTTCAAAACCCTTGCATACAGCAACACCTGAAGACACCCCTGAGGGCTCTCCTCATTAGGGTGAAATACCCGTTGTTACTCCACCACACATGGACATAAGTGAAGTCCAAGACGTTTCTACACCACCTCCACAGGTAGTCCGCATTGATTCTCTAGGAGATTTCCGAATTACCAATACTATAGAGGACTATCGCATTCGTCGTGGTGAACGACCTATTGGGAGATTAAATCCTTCTGAAGAAACTGTTGTTACATCCTCTGAATCAATTGTTGGGCCTTCTCACGGTGTAGTAGGCCAAGATCCTTTTTGGTCAGGTGATTTCCGATGAGTCCTTTTCGGTACTGAGTCACCCCTTGTCTACGAAATCAACCCTCTTGTGTCTTCTGAAGCAGAAACTACACCAAAGACTACCACTTATCACTTTGTTCTCCCTCCTGAGATGGCCCATATCGTGAATACTACGAGTGTCCAAACCGAAATTCTTGCAACTACTCTTGCCCCTATCAATACCCAGCGAATACATGAGGTCAACCTAAACTTACCCCCTGGTTACCATGTGTTGAATCCTTTATTGAATGTTTCCCATCCAACACCTCTGCAAACCCCAGCTGGTTCTCCAGGTGGTCCTCCTTTTCCTGGGCATCCTATTCCCAGTTTTATTCCGACACTCCCTCCGTTTGCTACTGGCAATCCTAATCCTAGTGGCACTATCCCGACTGTTGCACCAAACTTGCAGATTCCTATTGGTGGACAGGGTAGTACGGTTCCTTTTCCTTTTCCCGGACACAAAATAGTTACTACACAACCTATGGTTGGTACACAACTCCCGGGTGGAACTATACCTATGGTAGGGGGACCAACCTCCCCTTTTGTACAAAACATACCTCCTGAGTTGGCCCAGTATTGGAATCAGCTTTTACAAAACTTTCCTCAAAATGTTGGGGGGAAGACAACTGTCCCTCCTGTAGACCAACCATATCTAGGTGTAACTAATCCGATTTGGGGTTCGGGTCAGACTACTCAACCCCAGGTCCCTACTCAAACTCAAGGTTATAATCCTTGGGGCTACTACCCTATCCGGCCACCACCGAATCAGCTAGGGCCTTCCCTCTACGGACAGTCTGCTTATGGTCCTATTGGTCTACCGACAGGGCTTCCACCCCAAAGCCATCAGTACCCACAAGTAAACCGACAGTTACCTTTTCTTGCTACCTTGGATTTGCCAGATTTGTTTAGGATTCTAAACGATCCTATTCGTCACTCTCCCCAATGGCCTGCTATTCCTGCTAAGCTCCCATCGGATATTCCAAAATTCGATGGCAAGGTAGGAGAGGACCCAAATAATCATGTCATGACTTTTCATTTATGGTGTTCATCCAACTCACTAATGGATGACTCCATTCGTCTGCATCTTTTTCAATGAAACCTTACCGGTTCAGCTGTGAAGTGGTATATTGAATTGCAACGAGGTTTCTTTTCTGATTTCAACAATTTAGCTATGGCTTTTCTCACACATTACCAGTTACCGATCCGTTACAATACTGGGACTGAGATCTTGACTTCTTTCAAACAAATGAAAGTCACTCATATCTCAGATCATATTCATGAGTGGCGAAGGAGACGACGTCTCATCAAACTTGAACTCCCTGATCAGTTACTAGCAGAATGGTTTACGAAATCTTTCGTGAATGAAATTGGTAAAGACATTGCTATGGGTGGTGTTGTTACAGAGGAGCAGGCTATAAGTCGCGCTCAGTATCTTGATCTCGTTTATTCACAAACGGGAACACTTTACACCCTACTACATGATTTACCTCGTCCTGGTACTTCCAGCACTTCTACTGCTCCAGCTGCCTCGCATGCAGCTGATGGTGTTATTGGTACCACTCATACCCACTCACATTCCATTTCAACTACAACCCTTAAATCCAATTCTTCTAATGTTCAAAGTGCTCCGTCTCCTGCTCCTCCCACCGGTAAAACCTCTGAAGTGAACGCTGTTCAATCTACACCGACCGGTAAAAATAAATCAAAGAAAGGGAGAGGAAAGAATAAGGAGAGTAAAAATAATAATCAGAATGAGAAAACCAAAAACCCTCCTGTTGAAGACCGATAAGTGCAAACCATGCTACCCTTGCCTTATCTGTGGTGACAATCACTACACGAAGGATTGTCCGAGACCACGCTACCCTTCCTGTCTCAACAATAGGCTTTGTTGGTCATCCACGACCAACCCTCTACTTCTACAACCTCTTATGTTTTGATGTGCACCGGTGATTGCAAGAAAGATAATTTTACCCTTACCACTAGAGCTAAAGACTATACTCCGTCTAAGGAGAAGGTTGACAATTTACCTCCTGATCTGGTACAACCCTCTCCACCGAATCCACCCACAAACGGTCCTCTTCGTCTTGAACGACCGAGCCTTGATACAGTTATACGACCACCCCCGAAAGGTGTCATTAAGAAATCGGCATTCAATCCTCATGCTCGTGCGGCCCAGAACTATAGCATTGTCGAAGATCTGGCCCAAGCACCTTCAGCGATGTCTGCCCTTGAAGTCCTTCAGTCTTGTCCTGCACAGCGAAGGGCTCTGTTGAAAGCTATAGGTGGAATTGATCCCATGGATATGAATATGATAGTCTTTGACTTGGAAGAACATATTCCAAGGTTACCCCCACAGCTTTCGTTTCAAATACAATTTGTTTTCGCCGACAGGAGCATTTGTTGGACTGTTATTGATGAGGGTGCCTCTACGTGTGTAATGTCTTTTACTTGTTGGAAAGCCATTGTCTCTCCCCCTTTAAACAAATCACAAAACACTTTGAGAGCCTTCAACGGCTGTGGTTTTAAGCCTTATGGTGTTCTTTCGTCGTTGCCTGTTACTCTCGAAGGTAAGACCGTCCAGGTTGAAGTGGAAGTTTTTGATGCTCCCCTAGATTATAATCTTCTACTTGGTCGTAGCTGGGTTGATTCTATGCGTGTTGTTGTGTCAACCCTTTTCTGTGTCATACGATTTCCTCACCAGGGAAAATTGGTTACGGTTGATCAACTTGCCTTCTTTAATGCCGATACTCGCACTGGCAACGTGTCGTTCATAGAAAAAACCCCATCGGGTTACGAGAATGTTGGAGTCGGTCTTTTGAAAGACTCTTCGTTAATGGGTACTTTCCCCATACCACCACCACCCGATATTCCATGCCCGTCAGTTGCTTCTATTAATATGATCTATACTATACCTCATGAACTTCCTGTGTCTGTCGACCCTTGGATAGTCCCTGATCCTAGAGATCATGTTCGTTTCGGCGACGTCATGTCGTTAAGTCCGGTTGAGTCCGCTTATCAAGCCATTCAATTGGAAACCCTTACTACTTCTTCTTTTGATGATTTGTCTCCTAATCCTTTCCATGTCATCTTTCCCACTGACGAGATGACCATGTATGTCATGGAGGACACCCCTTGGGACGATGGGCATCATCGTTCCATACTGTTTCTAGAACAACACACTCTTGAGAATTATCAGCGGATTTCGACTCCGTCGATCGTTGTTGTTATATCCACAGTTCCCCAATCTACATGTGATGTGTTTGCAGAAGGGAACCTCAGTAACATTTCTCCCACGATACCCATAGATATTTCAGTTAAACCTGGGATAGTTGAAAATGTTCATATTGGAGCTTCGTGTTCTCCCGAAGAAATTGTCACTTATACTTCCTTGTTTAAAGAATTTAGTGATATCTTTGCCTGGAGTTACAAAGAGATGTCGGGTATCGACCCTTCTATTGTTTTCCATGAAATTAAGACATACCCCAGAGCTAAACCAGTCCGGCAGTGCCTTCGTCCTATCCATCCACGTAAAGCGGCAGCCATTAAACTCGAAGTTGAAAAACTTCTTAAAGCCGGTTTTATTTATCCCGTGGCATTGACAGAATGGGTTTCCAACCCTGTGCTAATTGATAAGAAAGGTGGTAGTATACGCGTTTGTGTTGATTATCAAGATATTAATAAAGCTTGTCCAAAGGACAATTTTCTAACCCCTTTCGTTGACCAGATCATCGATGACTGTGCCGGTAGTGAAATCTTTTCTCTCATGGATGGATTTTCTGGCTATAATCAAATTAATATCGCCCCTGAGGACCAACATAAAATGGCTTTTATTTGTCCTTGAGGTACTTTCGCCTATAGAAAACTTCCCTTCGGTCTTAAGAACGCAGGTGCAACATTTCAACGTGCTATGTCTTACGCGTTTCATGATATCAAGCATATCGTTCAACCTTATTTGGACGATTTGTCGGCTCATTCTTTACGTCGAGTCGATCACCCTAATTATCTCCAAGCAATTTTAGTTCGTTGTTGATTCTATCGCATTTGCCTGAATCCTCATAAATGTGTCTTTTGCGTAGAATCCGACCGTCTCCTCGGTTTCATTGTTTCATGCCATGGGATCTGGGTAGATCCTATTAAGGTTGAGGCGATTCTTAATCTCCCCCCTCCTTCTTCTTTACTCCAGTTACAAAGTTTGCAGGGGAAAGCAAACTTTCTTCGTCATTTCATCCCTAACTACGCCGAGATTACTCATGGTTTTACACGTCTTCTAAAGAAAGGTTCAGAGTTTGTCTGGGATAAAACTGCTAACGATGCTTTTGAAGCTTTGAAATTATCCCTCACTAAAGCTCCACTTCTTTTTCCTCCTGATTATAGTCGGGATTACTTTCTTTATCTAGCTGCTTATGAGTATACTATTGGCATGGCTCTTGTTCAAGAGGATGATGCACATGATGAACATATTATATATTACTTGAGTCGAAGTCTCACTTCCACTGAAATTAAGTACCAACATGTTGAAAAGATGGCCTTGGTTGTTGTTCAAGTGGTTCAATGTTTTCGCCATTATATTCTTTCCAGGAAACTACAGTGATTTCACATTGTAACCCCATGCAACATATATTGACACGTCAATTGTTGGGGGGCAAGTACTCCAAGTGGATTTTCATTCTCCAGGAGTTTGACTTGGAATTCGATCACGCCACGTTGAAGAAATCCTTAGTTTTTGCTGAGTTAATTTTTTATTTTTCCCACTCTGCCATGGAAAATGTAGCAGTCGATTCGTTACTTGACGAATCACTTTTCCTTATCAGTACTGGCGATATTTGGTATGGAGATATAATTATATATCTCCAAACTCAAACTTTTCGATCTGCTTTGTCTAGCACCGAACGTCGTCATATCCGTTATCAAGAACGTCAATATATTATCCTTGGCGATACGCTTTACCGTCGAGGTATTGACTCTGTTTTTCGGCGTTGTTTGACTTTTGAAGAAGCCGATAAAGCCTTGAATGACTACCATTCTGGAGCATGTGGTGGTCATATGTATGGGTATGCTACTGCCCAGAATATCTTACGTGCAGGATATTTTTGGCCCTCATTGTTCAATGATTGCATTATTGTTGTTCAGAAGTGTCATGCCTGCCAGACCTACAACCAAAAAATTCGGTCGCATCCTGCTCCACTTCATCCTGTGGTCTCAGTAGGTCCTTTTGTAAAATGGGGCATTGATTTCATGACATGTCACCCTCACTCGGCCGGGGGGCGTGGTTATATTATTGTAGCTGTTGATTATTTTACTAAGTGGGCCGAGGCGATGCCAACATTCGATAATATTGGAAAGACTGCAGCATTATTTCTTTTCAACCATGTCATCACTTGTTTTGGTGTTCCTCAGGCTATCGTTACTAATCACGGTAGTCATTTTAGAAATTATATGATGCCTAAAATTATGGAAAATTTGGGCCTTCGTCATGATAGTTCAACACCCTATTATCTGTAGGCTAATGGCCAGGTCGAAGCAATCAATAAGGTTCTCATAACTATGATTCAACGGATGATAGGAATTCATAAAACCAACTGGCACACGATGTTGTTTTCAGCATTGTGGGCATATCGGACATCTGTTAAATCTGCTATGGGATTTACACCCTTTCGACTAGTTTATGGCATGGAAGCCATTCTGCCAATAGAATGTGAAATACCATCTCTGAAACTAGATATAGAACTCTTACCCAATACTTCTGCTGAAGAGGAACGTCTGTTGTATCTGATGCGATTAGACGAGACTCGCTGTGACGCTACTCTTGTAATAGAATCCCAGAAGAAACGCGTTAAGGCACAGTATGATAAGCATGTCAAGCCTCGTGTCTTCTCTGAAGGAGATCTTGTTCTTCTATATGAACAAGATAAAGATGTCTTAGGAGCTGGGAAATTCGAACCAATGTGGCGTGGGCCTTACATTGTTAGCAAAGTTTTGGAAAAAGGAGCGTATGAGCTGGTGGATTATGATGGTGTACCTTTGAGTGAACCCAGGAATGGGTTGTACTTAAAGAAGTATTATGCATAAGTCATTTGTGCACGAGTACTTGTATTTTATGTATCATACTGTGTGTGTGTTACTTTAGTTTGTTTTTGACATTATCTGGTCTCTGCCCTTACGTGACATTGTGTTTGATTGCCAGATGTCGAAGTATTCACTACCATATATTGGCTTCCCCGACGGTGCTAGCCGTAGTACTTGGAACCTAGCTTCCGCTGCATGGGAAATCTATGCCCCAACAAACAAGCTTATATATTTACGAGGTGTATGTCTTGGCCAGGAAACCAACAACATCGCAGAGTATAGCATCGTTATTGAGATATTGGTTGATGATATCTTCTCTATTCGAAGTCCTACTTCATTAAGGGTATATTTGCGGATTCGCCTCTTGGAACGACATTTTGATCATATTGAATATCAACATATTCCTAGATGTCTTAATACATTAACAGATGCTTTAGCTAATTATGTATTGGACAGGCATTTAAATCATTTATAAATCAAACACATTAAAATGTACACAATGTAAAAGTAAACCGGTAGAAGCCGTGTATATATATAACGATCAAAGAGTCTGTTTTACAAAATGTTTGTCCGAAGACCAAAATATAAAAAATTGAAGCTCTTGGCTTCTACACAATGACGTCACGGATGAAGTTCACGATAACACACTAATGTCCCAGAAACTCTGTGGAGCAGTCGACCCATAGATGCAAAACCCCCCACAGTGTGACGTTGATCGCGTCGAGGAATCTCTTCCAGGGTCATATCTGGAATGTCTGCCATCAGACCCTCTAAATTCTGCTCCACCGTCAGATAATCCTCGGCATACTGTGGAACTGCTACTCCTGCTTCCCTCGTCGTTGGATAGGAGAACTGCCAGCAGGTCAATATGGTCCAACGTCTGTGTTATCAACAAGTATTTGGTGTTAGTCTTCAGATAAATCTATAAAAACAAAAACATTTAAATATGATGAAAATTTAAAAAAAAACATTTAAAAACAAAAAAAATTGTGTACTTCTTACCGAGGTCTCCCCACTGAGCATATTCAGGAAGTGCTAGATCCAGATCTCCTCGAAAATCCAGCCCGACATATGCGTAGTTGTCCACCATCAACATCTGGTTCTGCAACCAGTCGAAGAAAATGTCGTCATATTTGACAATAGGTCCTGCCACATGTTGGGCCATGAGCCGACACCACCGCAACATCCTCGGATCCCTGGGACCCAGCAAGTGCCACTCAGCCTATAATCGAAGCACAGGGACCCTCTCTAGGAAGAAGGACACTAACAAAGACCCATATTCGAACTGTTTCAGATCTCCACGTCTGCACTTAGTCAATTGTTTCTTGATATTGCGTAATACGTGAGATCGGAAGAGCGTCGTGTAGGGAAAGAGTGTAGATCTCGG
>CBVK0100413774.1:0-19290 GCA_900067695.1 Picea abies
AGCCACAATCATGGTGTTAGAGTGGCAGGAACGAGAGCATGAGGAGGAAAATGCCAATGCAGAAAACCATCCTCCCACCATAGCTGCACTAAGAGACTGTTGTCTCTTAAAGTATTTCCGTATCTCGGGCATGAGAGCCCAAGTGCGATTACCGGAATACTTAGTCCGAATGTGGGATCCGGACCAACAAGTCTTCATCGTGGGAGCTCATACCTTGAGTATTGACATTGAGGACATCTATTTCTTGACTGGATTATCTAGGTGTGGGTCCTATGTCAGTTTGACTGGCAGCAGAGCAGGGGGTTTAAAAATGAGTAAGTATTGCAACTAGTACTACATGCCTGAGGCTGAACGACAGAAAGGGAAAGTGGCAATTTGGGGAGTGATTGATTTGACTCTCCACACCATTCTCTTTACCATTGCTCGGATGGCGAGAAGTGTTGCTCCACATATGGCTCTGCAAATCTATTTCCAGTACTCCATCGAGTGTAATGAGCCCTGGGTATTTAACTAGGCTGACGCAGTATTACGCAATGTTAAGAAATAGTTGACTAAGTGCAGGCGTGGAAATATAAAACAGTTTGGTTATGGGTCATTGTTAGTATCCTTCTTCCTGGAGAGAGTCCCTGTGTTTCATCTACAGGCCAAGTGGAATCTTCCTGGTCCTAGAGATCTGAGGATGTTACGGTGGTGTCGGCTCATGGCCCGACATGTGGAAGGTCCTATTGTCAAATATGACAATGTTTTCTTCGACTAGTTGCAGAATCAGATGTTGATGGTGGATGACTACGCATATGCCAGGATGGATTTCCAAGGAGATCCAGATTTAGCCCTACCTGAGGATGCACAGTGGAGAGACCTCGGTAAGAAGTACACAAATTTTTGAGTTTTTAAACGTTTTTGGATTTTTTACCCATATTTAAATGTTTTTGTTTTATCGATTTACCCGAAGACTAACACCAAATACTTATTGATAACATAGACGTTGGACCATACAGACCTGCTGGCAGTTCTCCTATCCAGCGACGAGGAGAGGCAACAGTAGCAGTTCCATAGTACGTCGAGGATTATCTGATGATGGAGCAGAATTTAGAGGGTCTGAAGGCAGACGTTCCAGATATGACTCTAGAAGAGATTCCCCGACACGATCAGTGTCACACTGTGGGGGTTTCTGCATCTATGGGTCGACTGCTTCGCAGAGTTGCTAGGACATTAGTGTGTTATCGTGAACATCATCCTTGATGTCATTATGTAGAAGTTATGGGATTCAATTTTGATATTTTGGTCCTCGGACAAACATTTTGTAAAAACAAACTTTGATCGTTATATATATATACATGGCTTCTACCGGCTTACTTTACATTGTGTACATTTTAATGTGTTTGATTTATAAATGATTTAAGTGCCTGTCTAATACATAATTAGCTAAAGCATCTATCAATGTATTAAGACATCTAGGAATGTGTTTATATTCAATATGATCAAAATACCTTTCCAAGAGGCGAATCCGCAAATATACCCTTAATAGAGTAGGACTTCGAATAGAATATACATTACTGAGCTGTAGTACTACTAGCTACGAGTCAAGTCGGAAAACCAAATGATGAATTCCAAGAGAGATAGCATCAACCAGTAATTCAACAATGACGCTATACTCTGCAATGTTGTTTGTTGCTCGGCCAAGACATACACCTCGTAAAGATATAAGCTCATTTTTTGGGGCATAGATTGCCCATGCAGCGGAAGCTAGGTTCCGAGTACTACAACTAGCACCATCGGCGAAGCCAATATAAGGTAGAGAATACTCCGACATCTGGCAATCAAACACAACGTCACGTAAGGGTAGAGACTAGATAACGTCAAAAGCAAAGATAAAGTAACACACACACGCAGTATGATACATAACATACAAGTATTCATGCACAAATAACTCATGCATAGTACTTCTTCAAGTACAACCCATTCCTGGGTTCACTCAAAGGTACACCATCATAATCAACTATCTCATACGCTCCCTTTTCCAAAACTTTGCTAACAATATAAGGGCCACGCCACATAGGTTCAAATTTCCTGGCTCCTAGGACATCTTTATCTTGTTCATGTAGAAGAACAAGATCTCCTTCAGAGAAGACATGAGGTTTGACATGCTTGTCATATTGTTCCTTAACGCGTTTCTTTTGGGCTTCTATTACTAATGTGGCATCACGACGAGTCTCGTCTAATCGCATCAAATAAAACAGATGTTCCTCTTCAGCAGAGGTGTTGGGTAAGATCTATACGGCTAGCTTCAAAGAAGGTATTTCACATTCTATTGGTAGAATGGATTCCATGCCATACACTAATCGAAAAGGTGTAAATCCTGTGGCAGATTTAACATATGTCTGATATGCCCACAATGCTGAAGATAACATCGTGTTCCAGCTAGTTGTATGGATTCCTATCATTCGTCGAATCATAGTTATAAGAACTTTATTGATGGCTTCGACCTGGCCATTGGCCTGTGGATAATAGGGTGTTGAGCTATCATGACGAAGGCCCAACTTCTCTGTAAGTTCAGACATCATATAATTCCTAAAATGACTACCATGATCAGTAACGATAGCCTGAGGAACACCAAAATGAGTGATGACATGGTTGAAAAGAAATAACGTTGCGGTCTTTCCAGTATTATCGAATGTCAGCATCGCCTCGGCCCACTTAGTAAAATAATCAACAACTACAATAATATAACCATGCCCCCTGGTCGAGTGAGGGTGACATGTCATGAAATCAATGCCCCATTTTGCGAAAGGACCTACTAAGACCACAGGATGAAGGGGAGCAAGATGCGACCGTATCTTCCGATTGTAGGTCTGGCAGGCATGACACTTCTGAACATCAGTAATGCAGTCATGGAACAAGGAAGGCCAAAAGTAACCTGCACGTAAGATCTTCTGGGCAGTAGCATACCCAGACATATGACCGCCACATGCTCCTAAATGGCAGTCATTCAAAGCTTTCTCAGCTTCGTCAAAGGTTAAACAATGCCAAAAGACAGATTCAATGCCTCGACGGTAAAGAGTATCATCGAGGATAATATAATGATGTGCTTGATAACGGACACGATGGTGTTCGACACTAGACAAAGTAGGCCGAAAAGTTTGAGTTTGGAGATATATAATGATATATCCATACCAAATATCATCAGTATTGATAAGGAAAAGTGATTCATCGGGTAACGAATCAACTTCTACTTTTTCGGTGGCAGTGTGGGGAAAATCACAAATTAACTCAGCGAAAACCAAGGATTTCTTCGACGTGGCACGATCGAATTCCAAATCGAACTCCTAGAGAATGAAAATCCACTTGGAGTACTTGCCCCCCAACAATTGACGTGTCAATATATGTTGCATGGGGTTACAATGTGAAATCACTATAGTCTTCCTGGAGAGAATATAATGACGAAAACATTGAACTTCTTGAACAACAGCCAAAGCCAGTTTCTCAACATGTTGGTACTTGATTTCTGTGGATGATAAACTTCTACTCAAGTAATAGATAACATGTTCATCGTGGTTATCATCCTCTTGAACGAGGACCATGCCGATAGTATACTCAGAAGCAGCCAGATAAAGAAAGTAATATCCATTATAATCTGGAAGGAAAAGAAGAGGAGCTTTCGTGAGGGACAACTTTAAAGCTTCAAAGGCGTTGTTAGCAACCTTATCCCAGACAAACTCTGAAACTTTCTTTAAAAGAAGTGTAAAACCCCGAGTAATCTTGACGTAATTCAGGATGAAATGATGAAGAAAGTTTTCTTTCCCCTGCAAACTTTGTAACTGGCGTAGTGAAGAAGGAGGAGGGAGATTAAGAATCACGTCAACCTTAATAGGATATACCCGGATCCCCTGACGTGAAACAATGAACCCGAGAAGACGGTCGGACTCTACGCAAAAGATGCACTTATGAGGGTTTAGACGGATGCGATAGAATCGACAATTAACAAAAATTGCTCGGAGATGATTAGGGTGATCGACTCGACGTAAAGAATGAGCTGGCAAATCGTCCAAATAAGGTTGAACAATATGCTTTATATCATGAAATGCATAAGACATAGCATGCTGAAACGTAGCACCTGCATTCCTAAGACCAAAGGGGAGTTTCCTATAGGTGAAAGTGCCCCAAGGAAAAATAAAAGAAGTTTTATGCTAGTCCTCAGGAGCGATGTTAATTTGATTATAGCCGGAGAATCCATCCATAAGGGAAAATATTTCGCTACCGGCACAGTCATTGACGATCTGGTCGACGAAAGGGGTTGGAAAGTTGTCCTTTGGATAGGCTTTGTTAATATCCTGATAATCAACACAAACACGTATACTACCACCTTTCTTATCAATCGGTACGGGGTTAGAAACCCATTCTGTCAGAGCCACGGGATAAATGAAACTGGCTTTGAGAAGTTTTTCAACTTCGAGTTTGATAACTATCGCTTTACGTGGATGGACAGGACGGAGGCGCTGCCGGACTAGTTTAGCTCCGGGGTATGTTTTAATCTCATGCACGAAAATAGCAGGGTCGATACCTGGCATCTCTTCATAACTCCAGGCAAAGATATCACGAAATTCCTTGAACAAAGCAGTATAGTAGACAATTTCCTCTAGAGAACACGAAGCTCCAATATGAACATTTTCAGCTATCCCAGGTTTAACTGAAATATCAATGGGTATCGTGGGAGAAATATTGTTGAGGTTCCCTTCCGCAAACACATCACATGTAGATCCGAAAACGGTCATTATGACAACAACGGTCGACGGAGTCGAAATCCGCTGATAATTCTCGAGAGTGTGTTGTTCCAGAAACAGTATGGAATGATGATGCCCATCGTCCCATGGTGTATCGGCCATGACGGACATGATCATCTCATCAATGGGAAAGAGAACATGAAAAGGATCAGGAGACAACTCCTCCGGAGAGGGTGTAGAAGGTGTTGCCAATTGAATCGCATGATAAGTAGACTCAATCGGACTTAACGGCATAACGTTGCCAAAACGAGGATGATCTCCTGGATCAGGGACTATCTAAGGGTCAAAAGACACCGAAAGCTCATGAGGGACAGCGGAGATCATATTAATTGAAGCAACTAATGGGCGTAGAATATCGGGTGGTGGTGGTATGGGAAAAGTACCCATTAACGACGAGTCTTTTAAGAGACCGACTCCAACATTCTTGTAACCCGGTGGGGTTTTAGCTATAAACGACACGTTTCCGGTGCGAGTATCAGAATTAAATAAGGAAAGTTGATCAACCGTAACGATATTTCCTGGATGGGGAAAACGGAATACAGGGAACAGTGTTGACACAATAGCTCGCATGGAATGTACCCAACTACGGCCAAGAAGAAGATTATAATCTAGGGGAGCATAGAAAACTTCCACTTCAACTTGGACGGTCTTACCTTCGAGAGTAACCGGCAATGATGGAAGAACACCATAAGGCTTAAAACCCGAGCCATTGAAGGCTTTCAAAGTATTTTTTGATTCAGTTAATGGAGGAGACCCAATGGCTTTCCAACAAGTAAAAGACATTACACACGTAGAGGCACCCTCATCAACAATAGTTCGGAAGATGTTCTTGTCAGCGACAATAACTTGTATCTGAAAAGAAAGTTGTGGGGGTAACCTTGGAACATGGTCTTCCAAGTCAAAGACTATCAAATTCGTATCTGTAGGATCAATTCCACCTATGGATTTCAACAGAGCCCTTCGTTGTGCCGGACAAGACTGAAGAACTTCAAGGGCAGACATCGGTGAAGGTGCTTGGGCCAGATCTTCTACAATGCTATAGTTCTAGGATGCACAAGCATGAGGATTGAATGTTGACTTCTTAACGACACCGTTCGAGGGTCGTAGGACTGTATCAAGGCTCGGTCTTTCGAGATGAAGAGGACCGTTTGTAGGCGGATTCGGAGGAGAGGGTTGTACCAAATCAGGAGGTAAATCGTCAACCTTCTCCTTAGATGGAGAATAGACTTTGGCTCTAGTTGCGATGGCAACGTCATTGTTCTTAGAATCATAGGTGCACATCAAAACATATGATGTTGTAGACGTAGAAGGTTGGTCATGAACGACCAAGGAAGCCTGTTGTTGAGACGGGAAGGGTTGGGATAAGACTGTCGGCGTAGAGGGTTTGGGCATTCCTTGAAGAAACTTGTTAACTTCGGCGCATCTAGGACAATCCTTCATGTAGTGATCATCACCACAGATAAGGCAAGGTTAGCGTGGTTTGCGCTTATCCTAATCTTCAACAGGAGGGGTTTTAGTTTGCTCATTTTGATTATTATTTTTACTCTTCTTATTCTTGCCCCTCCCTTTCTTTGATTTATTTTTACCGGCTGGCATAGATTGAACAACATTCACTTCAGAAGTTTTACTAGTAGGAGGAGTAGGAGACGGAGCATTTTGGAAATTAGAAGAGTTGGATTTAGGGGTCGTGTTTGAAACAAAATGTGATTGGGCATGGGTAGTACCAATCACACCATCGGCTGCATGTGAAGTAGCTGGGGTGGTTGAAGCGCTGGAAGTACTAGGACGAGGCAAGTCCGGTAATAGATTATACAGTGTTCCCATTTGCGAATAAACGAGATCAAGATACTGAGGAGGACTTATCGCCTGCTCTTCTGTAGCAACACCACCCATAGCAATGTCCTTACCAATTTTGTTTACGAAAGATTTCGTAAACCATTCTGCTAGTAACTAATCAGGGAGTTCAAGCTTAATGAGACGTCACCTCCTTCGCCACTCATGAATATGATCTGATATATGAGTGCCCTTTTTTTTTTAAAGGAAGTTAAAAATCTCAGTCCCAGTATTGTAACGGATCAGTAACTGGTAGTGTGTGAGAAAGGCCATAGCAAGGGTGTGAAAATCGGAAAAAAAACCTCGTGGTAATTCAATGTACCACTTCGCGGCAGCTCCAGTGAGGGTTCTTTGAAAAAGACGGAGATGAATGGAGTCGTCCATCAATGAATTTGATGAACACCATAAATGAAAAGTCATGACATGATTATTAGGGTCCTCTCCACTCTTGCCATCGAATTTCAGAATATCCGATGGAAGATTTGCAGGAATAGCAGGCCATTTAGGAGAGTGACGAATAGGATCATTCAAAATCCTAGAAAAATCTGGCAAATCCAAAGTAGCAAGGAAAGGCAACTAGTGGTTTACTTGCGGGTATTGATGGCTTTGGGGCAGAAGCCATGTTGGCAAACCAATAGGACTATAAGCAGACTGTCCATAGAGGGAAGGCCCTAGATGACTCTGTGGTGGACAGATAGGGTAGTAACCCCAAGGATTGTAACCTTGAGTTTGAGTAGGGACCTGGGGTTGAGTAGTCTGACCCGTACCCCAAATAAGATTAGTTATCCCCGGATAAGGTTGACCCACTACAGGGACAGTTTGTTGCCCCCCAACATTTTGTGGAAAATTTTGCAGAAGTTGAGTCCAATATTGGGCCAATTCAGGAGGAATATTTTGTCCAAAAGGGGAAGTTGGTCCGCCTACTGTAGGTATAGTTCCGTTCGGAAGTTTTGTCCCAACCATGGGTTGCATAGTAACTGTGTTGTGTCCAGGAAAAGGAAAAGGAATCGTACCACCCTGTCCACCAACAGGAATTTGTGGGTTTGGTGCAACAGTTTGGATAGTACCACTAGGGTTAGGATTACCAGAAGGAAACTGAGGGAGTGTCGGAATGAAACTAGGAATAGGATGCCCAGAAAAAGGAGGACCACTTGGAGAAACGGTTGGGGTTTGCAGAGGTGTTGGATTGGCAGAATTCAACAACGCATTCAGTGCGTGGTAACTGGGCGGTAACGTCGGGATGACATCAGGAATTCGCTGGGTATTGATAGGAGCCAAAGTAGCTGCAGTAATTTCAGTTTGGACACTCATAGTATTAGCAAGATGGGCCATCTCAGGAGGAAGAACGAAGCGATAAGTAGTAGTCTCTGGTGTAGTTTCTGTCTCAGAAGTCACAGGAGGGTTGATTGCGTAGACAGGGGGTAACTCAGTACCAAAAAGAAATTGACAGAAATTACCAAACCAAAAAGGATCTTGGCCTACCACACCGTTGGAAGGCCCAACAGTTGATTCAGAAGATGTAACAACAGTTTCTTCAGAAGGATTTACTCGTCCAACAGGTCATTCACCTTGACGAACGCGATAGTCCTCTATAGTATTGGTAATTCGAAAATCTCCTAGAGAATCAGTGTGTTCTACCTATGGAGGTGGTGTAGAAATGTCTTGGACTTCACTCGTGTCCATGTGTGGTGGAGTAACAATGGGGACTTCACTCTGACGAGGAGAGCCCTTAGGGGTACCCTCAAGTGTTTTGGTATGCAAGGGTTGTGAAGCATCCGGATGTTCCGGGGATAAACCTTGCATCCTATGTGAACATTGTGGGGGAGCAATTGTAAACAAGTGACAATCTCCATGAAGAAAATCCTATGGTCAACTTCGAGAAACAACACGCACTAGTAAATAAAAATCTAGAAAGCAATCACCAAGCAAACAATACCTTCTAATTTCGAAGCCACTAGTTGGTGATGAAATCCAACATCGTAACAACGAGACGAGAAGGGGAAGGGCTAAGGTGGAAAAGTTACATTGATGACCTGCTTAACAGACTTACGCCCTAGTGCAAGCTCCCACACACAATCGTGGGTATACCCTCCAAGGAGCCCGAGTGAGTTTGATCAACGTCGATTCTAGGTATCGTGAAGACTTTCCCCTCCACAGTCACCTTGGGTAAGAACCTAGAGAGATAGGCCACTAAGGTCACCACAAACAACAGTACATCCTGGGGAAACAGTCGTCAGTCCGATCCACATGCAAGGGCAGGGTATCTAGCCCAAAACAAACTCAAAGGCTTCCACTCATAATTGTCGGTATACCTTGGAGTGATCCCCGTAATATGTGCAATCTCTACACCGATGTTAAAAAAGCAGGGTTAGTAACTCTGCCAACACCAATGCGACCTAGTGCTTGACCCTTGTGTTAGAAGGGCATCCCAGGACAATGCGTTGGAAAGGGAATTTAACACCCCTTAACTCAAGATTCTATTGTGTGTTTTTGAGCTTTTGGAGAGTGTGTCTCTCTTCCTACTCCAAAGAACTAGCCTAGCTAATATGTTGGTGTAAAAGAGCCCTAGAAAAAGTTACTAGATCAATTTTAAGATTACGCAATGTTTTTAAAAGTTGTTGTTTACTCAAAGGTAACGGAAGTGAAACTCATGATGTATGACTCTGACCCAAATAATGCAAGGATAATGATGAAATATGATTCTTTTCATTCCATGAATCTTAGTTATGGGAGAGAGAGAACATTTTATGAATCAAACATAATACTACAATGCAAATGCAATGCTCAATTTCCTTTCAGATGTCAATGCAAACAATCATTTATCAATGAACAATCTCTAAATGTCTTTTTCCAATACTTCAATAAACTCTAAAATTTGATTTTGCAATGTTTTCAAAATGATAAAAACAAAATCTTGAAACAAAAATTGTCGTTCACTTTCGAAGAAGAACTCTAATTAATGAGAAAAGAAAATCAAATCCTAAAGAAACAAGAAAAAAAACCCAACCAACACTTTCAATGAAAGTAAAAACAAAAACAAACCAATGAGTCTTCCCAATGCAAATGAAAAATGTTCCTTCGAACCACCAAGCAGAAGGGAAAAAACCAAGCACTTGACTCTCTACCAATCACTGGTTCTCATCCAATTAGACACACTCAACTCCATAAGTCAGAGAGAAAGAAAATGCCAAACAGAGCCAAGAAATGAAAGTCAAGCTACCAAGAGTAAGAAAGACCTAGAAACCCTAAATCTTTTCCAGCAAGAAAACTAAAGAAAGAGATGTATAAGTCAATGATCCAATGAGCCAAAAAGATGCAATTCAACTATTTTGAGCAATTGAAAAATTCAAAACTTAATTTTGGAATTTTCAAAAATCTTGCTCGCAGGAAAGCAGTGTCACACAGTGCGAGAAGATAGGATTCTCACAGGCCACTTTAAAGCAAGGTGTGAGGGGTTCGCACTGGACCCTATGTGCAGGGTGCGAACTTGACTGGTTCTCATAGGCTGTCAATGAACACAGTGCGAGAACTCCTGAAGATAATAAAAATTTTGAAAATGCAAGCAAAATCCAAGCTGGCTTATAGACCCAGAAGGCCTCTCAAGATATCCTGAGGACTCAGACACTGACAAAGCAGGAGAAAAATGCAAATAGAGCAAATGGCCATAGGAAATTAAAAAAACCATAAAGAAAAAGGGAATAGATCCCCAGTGGAGTAGCCAATTTTGTTTCAGGATAAATCCGTGAGTGCAGACACAAACCAATCTCCCTAGATCCACCTAGATCTAGAACAAAACAGGACAAAATAATACACTTTCCCTAGATCTAGCCTATTGAACAAACTAAGAGGTAAGGATTATGGACATACCTTAGGAATGCTTTCCTTAAATCTCTGTTGTTCCAATCTTCGCTCCAATTCTCTTGTCCCGTTCAGATCATAATAGTACAAACCAATCGAAGTGAAGGTAGATCAATATATTCAATAGCTAATCTATACATATGATCAAGGAGTTATGTAATAAAGTGACATCATCTTTATGGGAAAGGGACATATCACTGTATTGTGAAACTTACAACTTGAGCCTTGATGTCGTAGGTCTCCTTTCGATGGCTCCTAGCTCTGACACACACGCTTTCTCATGCATGAAGAAAATCAACCACTTTTGATGACCTTGTTGTTGTCTCTAGTTGTTGTAGCATCAGTCCTCCATATAGTCTTTCACTAATTCTCCAATCAATATCTTGCTGGTCTACTTCTTGCTTCTTAACCTTTTCCATGAGAAATCTCCTCAATATATAGGAGAAGATAGATTAGTTACTTGGATAGAAAATGATCCCAAGATATCAGGAAAACCAGTAATTAGATAACCATTCGCTAGCCAACTCATTCTTCTCGAAGATCCCCTTCTAGAAGGCTCGATAACTTCATATTTTTCCTCTTTAATAAGATGTTCACACCCTAGCAGTTAGGTACAGTGCGAACCTCTCGCACCCCAGCTTAATGTCGCCTGCGAGAATCAGGCATTCTCGCAGGCAAGTATATAGGTAGCCTGCGAACCTCTTTAAAAACATGATTTCTGGAAGTAGACAAGTGTAACTTTTCTCAGGAAAGTGTTCTTAGTGAAGAGCTTGATTTTCCATCATCATAAGATCATCATGACATCATCACAATGACCAAAATTGTGGATAACAAGAAGTTCTATAGCATTGGCAGTAGAGGATGCATGAAGTGTCAACTATATGATTTCCATGCATAACCCAAACCTTGCATTGGATTGGATTATAGTTATGTGATCCACTGAGGTATGATCAATTAACTGATATAAGTTTATTTGTAAATTCATTTGAGTTGCAGGTACTTAAAAAGAAAAGGATTTTAACACTAGATGTTGTCCTAAAAGTGACTCCATCCATACTGGTCATAGTGCAGAAGATTCATGCAAATAAGGTTTTGTATTGAGTTAGAAAACATTGTGCATAAGTATACAAGAGAGAGTGATCCAACATGTCATGTTGAACAATGCAGGGATTTATGGATTTTAGTACCGAAAACAAATGGATGCACATATTTATACACACAGTGGACATAATTCCAAAGAACTAGTATTTGGAATTGGAAATGTGTAGGGAGACAACACGATGGGAAGATTTGTTCCATAGGTTCAAAGTCACATTTACAGTTGAACATAAATCTCCATCAATATATACAGTGCTATAGGATATTCAATCTAAGATCTTCTCAAAAGAAGGGTTGATGGAGGTGGTATCATTGTGCAGTGCACACAAAACCGATATCATTGTCCATGAGTTATTGGAATGATACAATGTGGGTAAGGAATAATAGGATGAGGAAGATCCCAAGAATGTAAAAGTACCTAAAAAAGAAGGAGAATGAGTAGTAGAAGGGCCAGATCTTGAGTCTGCCACATACACACAACCTATATAGGCACATAAGGTAAACATTGGGATGGTACAAAATCCCAAGTTTGTACATATAGGAGATTATTGGAGTGATGAGACAGTAGAGAAGATCACAGACTTACTACAAGAATATCTAGACCTATTCCCGAAGACATTTGCAGAGACGAAGGAGATAGTTGGAGGATTAGGTGCGATGAAGATTCCACTGAAACTGAGAGATAAGATAGTGCAACAATGTCCTTATAGGTTAAATATAAAGTACAAAGAGAAGGTGAAAGATGAAATGGACAGGATGTTGGAAGTAGAAATTATTGAACTGGTAGAATAATCATAGTGGATCAATTCGATGGTTGTACAAGACAAGAAGATAGGAGGAATCAAGATCTATGTGGATCTGAGGAAGATGAATGACGCGTGTTTACATAACCCATTCCCAACAGCATTAAGAGATGAGGTACTGGAGAATGTATGAGGACAAGAAACATATTCTTTCACAAATGGATTCTCAGGATACAATCAAACAAAAATTGTGTAGGAGGATCAAAACAAAACTACTTTTTTGATAGAGTGGGGGAGTTATTAGTATACAACAATTTCCTTTGGACTGAATAATGCCCTAACGATATTTTCTAGAGTTCTTATAGAAGCATTCAATGAATTTATTCATAAATTCTTGGAAGTATACTTAGACGATTGGATTGTGTTCAGTCTACTAAAGGATCACATAGAAGTACTCAGGCTGATGTTGGATAGGTGTAGACAATGTCATATTTCACTGAATCTTGAGAAGTGTATTTTTTGCACACAATTTGGAATTTTTTTGGGACACGTTGTTTGCCACTAAATATTATTCATAGATCCAACCAATATTGTAGTAATTCTAGATTTATAACCACCTACATCAGTCAGAAAATTGAGGGAAACGATGGGTCATACATGCTATTAAATTAAGTTTATCAAGGGCTACGCATAGATCACAACACCGATGGAAAATTTATTGAAGAATGAAACAAAGTTTCAATGGAATGAGGACTATCAGAAGGGGTTGGACACCTTAAAGTAAAAACTTGTGACAACGTCGATTTTGATCTTTCCATATTAGAACAAAGCGTTCCATGTACATGTAGATGCATTGTTCATAGCATTGGGCACAATACTATCTCAACCAAGGGAGGGAGACTATTGACACAGGGGCAGACCCAGGGTTGAAGGCTTCAACAATGCATGAAAAAAACCGTAACTATCGACCCTTTTGGCAACACCTGTGAAGAAGATGAAGCCTCACCCGAGGTCAAGGTATGGGGGGTCGCAGGACTCAGGTTTATACAACCAAGCTGGGACACAGATATGTGATTACAACACTTAACATAGAACTTATCCAATCAATATGCATTAGTTCATAAGTCTCGTTCACATCACATATTAAACCCTAATTATAGATCAGTGAAATAGTAACCAAGATCAAGTACATATAATCATTTAACACATAATATTAGCTCAGATCTAGCATTCAAATATCATAAATCACTAAGCATTCATAGATCTATATATCATACATCAATATCAGTGCACTAAGCAAATAAACACATAAACAACATGATCAATATTGCACAAAGCACATCAGAACATAAGATATACATGGTTCACCCCAGTGTGGGGATACGTCCACCAACCTCTTCTTCTCTTTATTAATATTCAATCTTTCTACATTCTTTGGCTCCTATAAACAAAGACACAGAGTGCAACTCCATAGACGAAAAGAGATTTGTGCACAACCCACCAGATCCTCCTTCCCAAAATCAAGTCAAACATAGAGCCAACTCCTTATTAACACAAGGCCTTACACAGTCTGTGCACAAAGCCTCTTACAATTCATTGAACTAAGCCAAAACAACTCAATACAACACTAAACTAGCACTTTTACATATTCTTGCATGAATCCAACTTAGACAGCCTTCGATCTAAGTCCTCTCTACTTATTTATACATTACAAAAAGGCCTAAACATGGGTAAACCCATGGGACGACATCCCATACCCATTACTTAAACCCTAAAAAGCCCAAAAATCCCGCAAAATAGGTGAGATCCCGCGATCTCATCTCCGCCTGGGCGCTCCATCTTTGACTAGCCTATCGAAGTCCCAAAAATGATCAAACATGACCAATGTTTCCTCAAAACTTGATCAAGAGTCAACAGGACCCCAACACTCACCTGTGACTCATCCCGAGTTACTCAGATCTAGGAAGGGTTGCTTCAAAGGCCTCAAGCTTAGATCAAGTTTCCTTGACTTGTTGTTTTGATAGGGCCTCCTACTCGGTGAACTCCTGAATGACTTACACAATGATAGGCCCTTCCAAGTGTTATTCAACTGTCACAACCAGTTGGTCTAGCTGCGAGCCTTGTTCTTCAAATTCTTCAAAAATTGTGTCGTATTCATCCTGCATCGACTGGAGTCTCTGTGTCACTTCCATAACTTTTCTATGGATGGAAGTAAACTAATTCTGTACTGTGTGTTTCTCCTACAACCACTTCATCTTCTCAACGACAGTAAGAAAATTCATCTATGCTTGTACGGTGGATGCATGTTGCTTCGCTTCCTGGAGCTGTGCCTCCAGTTTCCTCAATTTTGGATCTTCTGCGAGGCTCTTGTAGGTATGCACACTTCGATCACTTAGTTTCTTACACTCTAAGGTGAGTGCCCTAATGGTTTCTACTACATTCCTGGTAGATTCTTCCCTCTGATCATGCACTTCTTGCAGAGTGCTCGACATTGCTTGGATTTATAGCTCCATTATGCTTGCTTGAAGCTGTTGAATGGCCTCAGCAAGCTTCCCCAATTGTATCTCATCTGACTCTTCTTCCTCCTACACCAAGCCCGACACAAAGAGAAGTGGTTTATTCACTGCCTCCTTGAACACAATCTACTCTGCGAGTGGTTGGTCTTTTTATTCCTGTATCTTCGCAATTTTTTTCTTGAACTTCACCTGAATTTAATTTTTCTTCTTCTATGCAACTCGAATTTTATCTATGACCTCCTCCTTTTATCACTTTAAGGTCTCTATGGCCTTCTCATTTTCTTCTTGGGATCAACAGAGTCGAGCCTCAGTTGCATTTGCTAGATTTCGTAATTGGGTGGGCTCATTCCCCAATTCTGCAATTTCTGCTGAAGACGACGCAGTAGGCATTGCACGACTCGAATGGATAGCTTGTTGGATGTATTTGATTTATTCTCTATTCTATCATACAACATTTCTTTCTTCACTTCATGTCTCTGCAGGATATCTTCTGAAGCATCTTCTACAATTGTGATGATGAGCTCAATATCATCCACTATGAGCACATTTTGCGACTTAGGATTATTGTCTTGGGTCTTTTTCCCTGCTGAGGGTTTCTGCGGAGAAACCTTCCTTTTCTTTGATGTCTCAGCCTCTGTAAGGGGATCCTTTGGTAGTGTCACTTCACCTTTTTATTCCTTGTCTCCTTCTTCCCCTCCTTCCTCTTGGTTTATTTTATCTACTCCTCCCCCTGCAAGTGAGTCAGACGTAGTTTCCTCCGATGAACTGTCCTTCTCATCACTTTCTATGTTCTGCACTTCCTCCTTTTTCTTATTTTTCTTCACACTAGTCTACCCATCATACTCAATCCGGGTGACCAAAGGACTTTCGATGATGTCGAGGTTGGAGAGTTCAACATCTTTGACTGGTACAAGGAATTCTGCTAGGCATTCTTTAGTGATCTCTTCTATGTCTTCATCGGTCAATTTATAGTAAGACTACATCTCCTCCTTACTTTCATCTCAACACGCGGTGATATAGATGAAGTGTCAATCTGTGTGGAACTTCATGAACAGTCTGTACTGATGGAGTGTATTTGGTGTCATTCGAGGGAATGATTCAATGGCATGCTTCAAATATAGGTAGTAAGTATGGAAGAAAACATTCAACTACCACTGCTTCGCCATATCATTCATGTACCATAAGGTGGAGAACCTTGTGACTAATAGCTCTGATGGCTCAACTTCTGGGAAAGGCTCATGGACAATAGGAAAGACTCTATCTGAAGTGCTCACTCAACTAACAACCTACATCCTCTGATTCCCCACATGCCTATCCCACCTAAGGAAGTGTTCCCCTTCTCTTCTCAACAGTCCCTCAGTTGCCCCACTTCCCTTCTAGGGCTTCAGCAATAGGTCGGACTGGAAGTCTCAGAGCGTTGTAGCTGCAATTTATCACCTACAGTTATCAATCCCCATCAATTCTCTCACTCAGAGAACTTCTCACGGGCCTGACAACCCGCTTCTTCAATCCCGCTCCAAGCTAACCAGGTACACCAACCAAAAGGGACGAGGAAATAGGTTTTGGAAAGGTGGAATGGTTGTCTCAAGGATAATGGGATGTATGAGTGAAATGGTCATGGAGTCATTGACTGGATAACTGAGTCTTTTTTTGGATCACTATGAACTATTTGTCAAAACGATGGTCAACCTACTGGTTTTCCCTCCCCCACCTCTTCTTCGTAAGCTATCTCCGTGAGATAAAAAACCACACCCTGAGTTAAGTTTCCCCATGATATGAATGCATGTCTGCAACTTGATACTTGTCATATTGAAATTTATTTTTGTCCACTTGTCCCCAACTTTAGAACTTAGGATAAAGTTATCCATAATTTATGTTTTGGGAAATATTAATATAATATTCCCCTGACTTTCGGCCCTCCCTTTCCCTAATTGGTGAAGTTCAGTCGCCCATATCTTTATCATGCTTAGTCTGCGTGCGGTGATGTATTTTATATTAATCATGAGTTCATGTAGAAAGTAGGCGCATTGGACATTTAACATCTAGGCACGCTGGCCTAATTCCAAGACATAAGAATTTCGGCTTATAATACTGGCTCACCAGCCTATAATGCATATTATATACATAAAGGTTCATTGACCTTAATATTGTGTGCATTTAGTTACTGCGCATTGTATCCTCTATCTCTAAGGTTGCACACACCTTAGTTACTGCGTGCGGTATTCAAAAATGTGCACATTACATCCATTTACTGCGCAGTATATGCGCGCACCATGCCATGAAAGGTGTATTACAAAATGATGTCTAAACAGCTCACCAGCTTAATATACTTGTATTATATTTACATTTGGGTTCGGCCGAGGGATATTACAATCCCCTCCCCTTATTTATGCACTGTCCTCAGTGCATCATGTACTCATATACAATAAAATTCTCAAAATTATTCAAAAAGATGCGGGTATTCTGCCCACATTGCATCCTCATGCTCCCAAGTAGCATCTTCAGTTCTATACTAGGTCCATTGGACCTTTACAAGCCCTATGGCTCTATTCCGGAGTTGTTTGATTTTTTGATCCAGGATGTGCACCGGATGCACTTGGAAAGCGCCTTCTTGCTCCACCTGGATAACATCCAAATCAATAACATGACTAGCATCGGGTATATATTTCTTTAGCAATGATACATGGAATACATTATGAATAGACATAGATGCAGGCAATGCAATCATATAAGAAACTGGACCAATCCTCTCTAGTATTTCAAATGGTTCACAAAATATGGCTGCTAACTTGGCGCAGCTTCCCAGCTTTAGGGAGCTTCTGTTAGCTTTCACTTTCAGGAAAACATGATCACCCACTTTGAATTCTCTGTGGGTTCTGTTTTTATTTGCATAATTGTTCTGTCTGTCTCGGGAAGCTTTCAAATTCTTCTTAATTTTTAACATTTGGTTCTCCATCTCCTTGAGCAATTCTGTCCCATGTACTATTCTATCAACGGGGTTATCCCAACTTACTGGAGTATTGCACCTTCTATCATAAAGTGATTCAAATGGGATCATTTTCAATGATGCTTGATACCCATTGTTATAAGCAAATTCTACCATTTTCAATGAGGTAGTCTTCCCATTTTGATGGTTTATCCATCACATACATTCTCAATATATCTTCTATCACTCTATTACCCTCTCCATCTATCCATCAGTATCAGGATGGTAAGTTGTACTAAAGTTTAAATTCATTTTGAATCCTTTGAACAATCCTTTCCAGAAATTTGAGGTGAATTTCGGGTCTCTGTCAGATACAATCGTTTTAGGAATTCCATGCAATCGTGCTACTTCCTTCATGAAAATATCAGCAACATCTTCTTCTTTGTGAGTATTTTTTAGTGGAATAAAATGAGCATCTTTTGTAATCTTGTCCACTACTACCATAATCGAAATATGTAGCTTGCCTGTTCTAGGAAATCTCATAATAAAATCTATTGTCACCGCTTCCCACTTCCATTCAAGAATGGGCAAAGGTTGTAGCAATCCTACTAGGTGTCTATGCTTTGTTTTAACTTTTTGGCATTCCAAACACCTAGCAATGTATTCTACAATTTCTCTCTTCATACCTGGCCAAAAGTATTGGCTCTTGACCTTTGTTACAGTTTTCTGATATCTGGGGTGCCCTGCATAAGGAGCATTATGCATCTCATGAAAAATTATATGTTTCAAGTCCTACACATTTGGTACAAATTTTTTTCTCTTGTGCAATAGTATTCCATCTACTCCCAACTTATAAATATCCATCTTCTGTGGTATCTTACCTTGTTGTAGCATTGCTACCAATTCTCTGTACTGCAGATCTATATTTGCAGCCTCCAAAATTTTCCTTTTAACATCAGTTTGATACATGTTGATGGTTGTAGCATGAAGCTCATGCATGCTCCTGCTGAGTGCATCAACCACTTTATTTTCTTTCCCTCTGATATGCTTTATATCAAAGTTATATTCGCTTATAAATTCAAATAAATATCTTTTTTGTCTAGCATTTAGATTTGGCTGATCAAATAAATATTTCAAGCCATTGTGGTTTGTTCTTAGCTCAAACCTTTTTCCCATGAGGTAGTGTCTCCATTTCCTCAGGGCATGCACTATGGATTCCAACTCCAAATCATGAGTGGCATAGTTTCTTTCATGCTCTTTCAACTTCCTTGATTCATAACATATCATGAATCCATTTTGAATGAGGACTCCACCCAGTCCTTTGTTACTTGCATCTGTGAATACAATTAAATCTTCATTTGGGTCTGCAATCCTTAGTATTGGAGCAATTGTCAATAATTGTTTCAAATGTTGGAAACTCCTTTCACAGTCCGATGTCCACTAAAACTTCATACCTTTTCTTTGCATGGAAGTGATTGGGTGTGCTATCTTCGAGAATCCTCCAATGAATCTCTTGTAGGTGAGATCGGAAGAGC
>CBVK0100413775.1:0-19289 GCA_900067695.1 Picea abies
GCAACAACCTCCTTATGGACGAATGCCCAACCCAACCTTTAACCCGCAAAACCCATCCGGTTATCCTCCCCTCACGTAGGCTTTTCAAAACAATTAAAATCCTATGTACCTTGGTCAAAACCAACCCAACATGAGAGGGCCCACAAGTTATAATTATCCACATAACCCAGTATTAGGCCCCACTGGTGTTCCTCTGCCACACCAGCATTATCCATAGGTTAACCGACAACTACCGTTTCTAGCTACCCTGGACCTTCCAGATTTGTCTCGGTTAACGAATATCCACAGGTTGGCCAGCTATTCCAGATAAGCTCCCTTCTGATATCCCAAAATTCGACGGAAAATCTGGAGAAGACCCAAACAACCACGTAATGACCTTCCATTTGTGGTGTTCATCAAACTCCCTCATGGACGATTCGATTCGTTTGCGCCTTTTCCAGCGGACACTTAAAGGTTCTGCAGCAAAGTGGTACCTTGAATTACCACGTGCATCTTTTTACGATTTCAACTCTCTCGCCATGTCCTTCCTCACACACTTCCAATTTCCCATCCGATACGAGACGGGTACTGACCTATTAACCTCTCTTCGTCAGACAACTTCCATACAGATCTCCAATCATATCCATGAATGGAGAAGACGACGAAGGCTAATTAAAGCGGTCATCCCTAACCAATTATTAGCGGAATGGTTCATGAAATCATTACTACCCCAGATCACTCGTGATGATGCCATGGGCGGCGTGGTCACCGAGGAAGAAGCCATCGCCCAAGCTTAGTACTTAGACTTAGTCTACTCGCAATCCGGTACTCTGTACAAGTTGATACAGAATGCTACCCGTCCCAATAACGATCCATCCAAACCATCGACCGCTTCGTATGCGTATGGAGTTATTGGCTCCGTCAAAACTCAATCTACTACTCAGTCTACTGGAACAATCCAGCGGCCCACTGTCACGACCACCCCCAGTTTGACTACACCCTCTTCTACCCCCACCCAAACTCAAGTCTCTGACGTGAATGCGGTCCAATCAACCCCTTCACAACAACCTGGGGGCAAGAAGAAAGCGAGAAACAAACCAAAGAAGAACAATAACAATGAACAACCCAAGACCCAACCACAAGCCCCTGCTACTGGAAAACAACCACAGCGAAAACCGAAATTCCCATGTCTCATTTGCGGTGATGATCACTACACACGAGACTGCCCACATCGCGATGAAGTGGCTAAAATTTTTAAGGGAAATTCACAACCCGCTGTGCTCACTCAGCCTTTTCCGCAACAACAATCTTTGGTTGCACAAACCCCCACGCTGGGGGGCAGTTCCAACCAACCCCATGATGAGGCATCGACAAGTGCACACATTTACATGTTCAATGGGGTTAATATAACCACTCATTCCGTGACATACGACACAATAGTTAAACCCGATAAGCCGAAGACTGCTAATGGTTCTTCGCCAAATCCTTTACCATCTGTTGTCAATCCTCCGTCTGTTAGCCCTCCATCCGGGCCACTTCAGATTGAAAAACCTTCTTTTGACTCCATCTTACGCCCTCCTAAGAGCACCATTTGAAAATCCACTTTCAATCCTAATTCACGAGCTGCCCAAAACTACAATATTGTAGAAGATTTGGCCCAACCTCCGTGTGCCATGTCCGCATTGGAAGTGTTACAACATTGTCCTAACCAACGTAGGACGCTCTTAGCTGCCATTGGTGCTTTTGATCCTGAGTCATCCAATCACATCATGTTTAACTTGGACGACCATCAACCAGGGCTCTCCCACCAGCTAGCTTTCCAAATCGACGTTGTTGTTTATAATCAACAAATCCATTGAACCATTTTGGATGAGGGAGCCTCTACCTATGTCATGTCTCTATCCTATTGGAAAGGTTTGAAATCACCTGCCCTTAACAAATCCCCTACGATGTTATGCACTTTCGATGGACGAGGTTTCCATCCTCACGGATTATTGCAATCCCTCGCCGTTCAATTAGGGGGCAAAACTGTTACCATTGATGTCGAAGTGGTCGATTCTCCCCTCGATTATAATCTATTACTCGGAAGAAGTTGGTTCTACGCTATGACTGTTGTCGCTTCGTCGGTGTTTCGATGTGTACAATTCCCTCATCAAGGCAAAATTGTTACCGTCGATCAACTTGATATCTGTACACCCGACGCCTGCATCCCTGCCACCAACAATATTCCTTTCCTAGGAGACCACATGGTTACGTATGAAAGCGTTGGTGTTGGCCTAATGAAAGATTCTAGCCTCATGGGTACCTTCCCTACACCACTTCCACCTACTGCACCTCATATTGTCGCCGTCAATATGATCTCGACTTTGCCTTATCAATCCTTGGAATCATCTGACCCTTGGATTGTGCCTAGTCCTTTGGAATTTGATGGACTCTGTGACACCATGCCACTCAGCCCAGCTGAGGCCGCATACGTAGCCATCCAATCTGTCTCTCCCTCTTTGAACACTTCCCATTTATTGGCACCTGACACTTACTCGGTGCCCTTGTGGTTGCATTCCCTATCATCTGCCATTGATTACATTTCCCACATTTTTCCTTCGGACGAATCTATCATGGAAATGCTTAGCATTGACGATCTGTCCTGGGATGACAACCACCACCGATCCTCTTTTCTTCCATCTTTGGAAGAGGTGCAAGACATACAATCTGTCTTCCCCCCCAATGTTACCAATGCTTCACAATCTCCTATACGCACCCAAGATACCTTTTCTGAGGGAAACATGGGTAACATCTCTACCACAATCACGATTGACATTTCAGTCAAAGAAGGTGTCGTGGAAAACATTAATCTTGGTGCTATTTGCACACCCGACGAAGTGGTCTCTTACACCACTTTATTCAAGGAATTCCGCGATGTCTTCGCATGGAGCTATGAGGAAATTCCAGGGATTGACCCTTCTATTTTCATACACGAAATCAAATCTTACCCTGACGCAAAACCGGTTCGACAGAAACTCCGCCCGGTTCACCCCAAAAAACTGGCAGCTATAAAGGTAGAAGTTGAAAAACTTCTAAAATCCGACTTTATCTACCCTGTCCCTTTGACGGAATGGGTCTCTAACCTTGTTCCAGTTGCCAAGAAACAAGGGACCATCCGTGTCTGCGTAGATTATCACGATCTTAACAAAGCTTGTCCCAAGGAAAACTACCCTACACCCTTTATCGATCAAATCATCGATAATTGCACGGGAAGCGTGATCTTCTCTTTCATGGATGGCTTTTCTGGAAACAATCAGATCGAAATCTTACCTGCTGATCAACATAAGACAGCCTTCATCTTCCCTTGGGGAACTTTCGCATACCGAAAGCTACCTTTTGGCCTTAAAAACGCTAGCGCTACTTTCCAGCGAGCCATGTCGTACGCTTTCCACGACATCAAGCATATCGCAGAACCCTACCTCGATGATTTACCCGCCCATTCATCCAATCGACTCGATCATATTGATCACTTGCGGGCAATTTTTCTTCGATGTCGTTTCTATCGTATTCGCCTGAACCCACATAAATGCATCTTCGCTGTCGAATCCGGCCGACTCCTTGGTTTCATAGTCTCCAAAGACGGGATCCGGGTGGACCCCCTAAAGATCCAGGCCATTCTAGCCTTACCCCCACCCAACAACTTAACCCAACTTCAAAGTTTGCAAGGCAAAGCAAACTTTCTCCGCCGTTTAATCTGCAATTACGCCGAGATCACTAAAGGATTTATGCGACTTTTGCAAAAGAACGTCCCTTTCATCTGGGACGACACTGCCCAATGGTCATTCGACGCTCTCAAGCACGCTTTGACCCATGCTCCTTTGTTACATCCTCCCGATTATACAAAGGATTATATCCTTTACTTGGCCACTTCTACTTCCACCATTGCGATGGTGTTAGTTCAAAAGGACTCTAACAGCGAAGAACACGTGATTTATTATCTGATCAAGAGTTTATCTGGACCCGAACTTAGATATTCACATGTCGAGAAACTGGCTATGGCAGCTATCATTGATGTCCAACGATTCTGCTACTACATCTTATTACATACCACCACGGTAATCGCAGACACTAACCCCATGTACCACGTCTTAACACGTCAAGTACATGGGGGAAAATATTCGAAATGGATCGTGATTCTTCAAGAATTCGATCTTGAGCTTACAAAGGCCAAAGCCAAAAAATCCCTGGTGTTTTCCGAGCTCATCTGTGCTCTCCCAAGTGCCGATGAAAACTATGAACTTAGAGACCCTCTTCCTGATGAGTCTCTCTTTCTCATCAGCACCTCTAACCCTTGGTATGGAGACATCCTCCTTTACCTTCAAACCCAACGTTTTCAGCACAACATCTCTCAAGAAGAGCGTCGACGCATACGTCATCACTCTCGTCGTTACCTCATCCTCGGCAACGCTTTGTACCATCGTGGTATCGACACCATTCTTCAGCGATATCTGATTCACGAAGAGGTTGAACGCGTTCTGAACGATTGTCACCTTGGCGCTTGTGGCGGTCACCTTTCCGGGATGGCCACAGCCCAAAAAATCCTTTGTGCTGGCTACTTTTGGCCCTCTATCTTCAAAGACTGCATCGAGGTCGTCAAAAAATGCCCACCCTGCCAAATCTTCAACAAGAAGGCACGAACCCACCCTACTGCGCTGCATCCCATTATTTCCATCGGCCCCTTTTCCAAATGGGGTATCGATTTCATGCAGTGTAAGCCTACCTCAGCCGGGGGGCACGGTTACATCATCGTCGTCGTCGATTATTTCACAAAATCGGCTGAGGCTATGCCTACCTTCCTGAACTATGGTCGTACTGCAGCTCTATTCCTCTTCAACCACATAATCACTCGTTTTGGTATACCACATGCCATTGTCATTCACCATGGTGCACACTTCAAAAACCAGATGATGAGCGAATTACACATCAAATTGGGTTTTCGACATGAAAACTCATCCCCTTACTATCCTCAAGCAAATGGACAAGTTGAAGCTATCAACAAAGTCCTAAAAACCATGATCCAACGCATGGTGGGGGAAAACAAGACATCGTGGCATTTACAACTATTTTCCGCTCTCTGGGCCTATCGCACGTCAGTGAAAACCTCAACCGAATTCACTCCTTTCCAATTAGTATATGGCATTGAAGCCGTCTTACCAATCGAGTGCGAAATTCCGTCACTCAAATTGAAATTAGAACTCCTGCCCCACACTTATGCGGAAGAAGAATGATTCTTGTACCTATCCAAATTGGACGAAACACACCGTGATGCTGCTCTCATTAATGAAGTACATCAGAAACGGATCAAAAGTCAATATGACAAATCTATCCAACCTTGGGCCTTCGCAGAAGGAGACTTAGTCCTCGTTTATGACCAAGCACACGATAAATTGGGAATAGGAAAGTTAGAACCTATGTGGCACGGTCCTTACATCGTGAAGCGTGTTTTACACAGAGGTGCTTACAAACTAGTAGATTATGATGGAATTTCCTTAGGAGAGCCCCGAAATGGGCTTTACCTCAAAAAGTACTATGCCTATATCACCTAGCATCTGTACGTTGTACACTATTGTATTTTTAGTTTGGTGTTCCTTTTCTTTCGCGTTCTCGAGTCTTTACCATTGCCACTCATGACTGTGCATGTGTTTTCAGACGCAGATGACGTCTACCTTTCCTATCTTTTTTGGGTTTGCAGATGGTGCCAGCCGACACACCCGAAACATTGCCTCGGCGGCATGGGTTATTTATCAGTTTGATGAGGTGGTGAGTTCAGGAGGCATCTGTTTAGGACCAGCAACCAACAATATGGCAGAATATCACGCTGTCATTGGACTGTTAACCCAGGCCTCCTCCCTAGGTATCTCTCGTATCATTATTTACTTAGACTCCCAACTCGTGGTTTATCAACTCAACCGCATCTACACCATCCGTAATCCTATCCTGCTACGTCTACACTTGCAAGTTCGCCGTCTCGAATGAATGTTCGATTACATTGAATATAAACACATTCCAAGAGAACTTAATAGTGTTTCAGATTCGTTAGCCAATTATATCATGGATCGGTATTTAGCCCATAGATAAGATTCAAGGAAAGCAAAAACTGTACATTACATATAAATTAAAACACATCACAGACATCATCATGTACAAACCATCGGCATCATAAAACTCGAAACTGTATATATATATATATATATATATATATATGTATGTATGTATATATGTATGTATATATATGGCGTGACTGAAATGTTTTACATTACATCAAAAAGTCTGTAAGAGAACAAAATATTGGGCTCATCCACCCATACAACTTCGCCAGACAAGGCGTACAAAAAACATGATCTTGGGGAAACTCTAATCTCCCCGCGCTACATTGTGCTGAGTGTAATATAACACTGTGCGCACTACACGTCTCAACAATGAATTGACATTCTCTGGCACTCCTATAGTGTGTCGCTGCAAATGAAGAGGCACGTCCCCTCTCCGCAGAGGAGGGATACCCATCGTAAGGCCCTGGAGGTTCCTCTCAACCTCCCAAAGGCCCACCACTGGTACTGCTGGCTCTGCTACGACTGGGGCGCCACCACGACGTCCTGGCACTGGTATGTCCACCGGGCACACTGCTCTCTTGTCTGCACATTGAAGACAAAACATCTATTAAACAATCTCTTACATACCCAAAAAAAAAAAATACATATACATCGAAAACTTAAAAAACAAACTAGACAAGGTACGACTTAGTCTCTTACCTGACTCATCCCAATCCTCCCCCTCGGGAAGAATCAAATCCATACTCCCACGGAAATCCACTTCAGCATACGGGAAGTCCTCAATCCAAAGGAACTGCCGCCTCAACCAGGCAAAGAAATCACCGGTAAAACAGAACTCCGATTCTGAAACCAACCTTGGCGATAGGCTGGTCCACCTCTCCATCTGAGGCTCATCTATGGGTCGCACTGCCAGCGCAATCTGAGGCTGCATCTGTGGGATGCGCTCCAAGAAAAACGAGACTAGGAAAGAACCATAGCCAAACTTCTTTTGGCCGTTCCTGCACCGAGTAATTTGTTCCTTCACGTTCCGAAGGAATGCCGCACTCCAGTTAAACAGTGTGGGCTCTAAACACTGAACGTCGTAAGCCACCTGTGACCTCGAAGCCAAATGAGCACTAGTACTACCAGTTGCACTAGTGATAACAAACAGTATGGATCGAAGAGACAGATCCCGGATGTCCTTAATAGGGATCCTGCCCCCTACCAATCGTGCCCCCGGGACACAATGACGTGCCAAATACACGTCCACCTGCTCTGGCAATGTCCTCTGCCCTGTAAAATCTATACGAACCCCTCTTTCTGAGAGGCTGGTCAGAAAATACACATCTTCCAACTCGATAGTCAGGAGTTGTGCACCAATACGGAATCCTTGTTCATCGATGTCCCAGAGACCCATGATATGCTCGAGCAACAAAACTTCACTCTTCATTTTTTGCAGTTTGAAGAACTTGAGTAATCTGCAGGCCCTCAAAGCAGCCCACATATGGGGACTCTGTAGAGTAGCTATGTCATCTATTTCATGTTCTTGCTCTTTCCACTCGATCATGGTTGCTGAATATGTCTACAAAACAAAAATTTAAATTTTCCATCATTCCCCACGTTTTTGTCATTTCGGCAAAATTCAAAAAGCATTTTAAAGCATGAAAACGAATGCCCATTACATCTAAAGGTGATCAATCATCATTTTAGACCCCCTTTGAGTTTCCTTTTAAACCTCTGCACTGAGCCAATCTTTGAGTTTCCTTTCACTCCCTTGGGTCACCCAACGCAAGTCGCAGTATCCATTGTATGATTTTGGTCCATGTCATGTTTTGTTGTTGTGACTCAGTGTTCAAGGGAAGTATCTGCCTCGAGTGTCAGCCATCCCTAATATATTGCCTCAAAACCTGTGTCAGTCCATGAACATTTGATCTACCAACTACATCTCTATGTCTGTTTCGTGTCGTTGATGGGGGATACATCAAGGCCCTCCCTCGACGAGTCTATCCCTGTCGACTCCAACACATTATCCAAGAATTAGACTTAGAAACCAGTTAGTACTTTGGGACCTGCATGCCTCAATAGCAGGCCTCCTCACATTCGACAGTGGGTTTACATCATTGACCCTTGATCGAATGATTCCACGAGTGTTCGACCTCATATCATCTATTCAAATTCGTTGGAATGTACTAGGGTACCTTGGGAATCATTGACATTAATGGTGATCTCCCCCGCACTTGTTAACGGTTCACCTCATTGACCGGTAATCAAGTGGTTTCTGCCATGTTCGACGGCAAGACATCCATTCACATGGTCAGATTCATACCAGATTGGGATTGGTATGAAGACCCTGGGTCGAGCCATCACTTTGATATATGCTTCGCCCAGGTTGCGAAGGAGTTCTATTGGACAATGTCACATACACTGCTACATAGATCCACTTTGTATTGGTCATGGCTATGTCTTATCATTTCGTAGATCCACCGTGTATTCTTCATGGCTACGATCAGTTTGAGTCACTACAGTATAGATCCACATTGTATCTTTGGTGGCTATACCCCTGTTTTTCAATACAATTATGGATCCGCAGTGTATTTTATGGCGGCCATACCTCACGAGTCTCGATCTCCCAAGCATAGGTATGCCTTCCTTGGGTTTTGAAATATGTCATGATATTGGTTGGATGTTTGTGTGCAGCTTCCGTCAAGTTCTCCGAGTCTATACCTTTGCTTGAATATCTACAAAGTACTTCAGTCATCAGTCCACATCTTTTGACTTCATACTTTGGGGGGCATTCTGTTACACATCAAAATCACTCAACTGGATAAGTGTCGCATATTGCCTCTCACTTGTCGCAAGTGTCACAACTCCTTTACAACTTGTCGCAAATTTCGTTGGTTGGTTACAGAGTGTCGCAAATGTTGTTGAATCATCCTATCACAATGATGACACTAAAGAGGCACTTGAAACATCTCATGTACTTGGTTTCAAGGAAGAAATTGGTTCACTCGAGTCAAATATCTCTCAGCACCTAAGAAAGCTTCTTAATCAAGAGCTTGGAGGGGGAACGCTCCCCTAAAACTGCCTTAGAAGCGCTGGCGCCCCTCAAGCAAGCTTCAGAAGCGTTATAGCACTTCTCCAACCCTTTGCAGAAGCGCTACTCAGCTTTGAAGTGCTTGCGCTTCCCTTGACCTTCTCAGGAGCGTTCTAGCACTCTGATACCCCCTCTGAGGGAGCGCTCTCCATTCTCGGTAAATTGTTACCCCAGTGAGAAGAATAAGGGGACCATCATTCGAGTTTGGGAGGTGTTTGAACTTGAATTCTTGTTTTTGTCAAAAGATCTCTGATCCAAGGAGGAGGTTTCCAACTAGTTCTAAACATAACTCAAGTGGTTAGGCCCCTCCCAACCTATATAAGCAAGCTCTATGGTGATGAAGAGGGGAAAGAAAATGCAGAATTACACCAAACTTATGATCTCATAAGTGGTGAGGAAGAATTGAGCATATGAAACTTATGATCTTGGAGGTAACTTACAGCCAGCCAAAGAAGAGCAATCAGTGAAGCTGTTGTTATCCAGGTTGTGGATCTTTCAGGCAAGGGTTGGACGAAGAGGACTTGATGAAGCTGTTGCATTCGCATCTACGATTGTAAGTACTGTTGTCGTTATTCTCATTAATATGACAAGCTTGGCCTGTTTCTTTCTAGTTTGTGTCTATTGTTACATGAACTTATCATCTATTGGTAGATCTGTTTTCAAGCTAATGTCAGTAGAGTAGGAAGTGGTTGTATCTTGTTTTGTCCACAGACCTCAGCGAGGAGCAAAAGGATTGGAGTGCAACTCGGAGCGTGCAGGGACAAACGTCGGTTAAGAGGTACTTCTATTATACTTCCTTCTCATGCATTAGGATTAGATAGATTTGAAAGGAAGTCAGTGTCCATGTTAATCATTTTTCTGTCTAGGGTTAAGGTCAAGCCTTAGAAGTCGATCTACTTGTCCGTAGGCAGATTTTCCTACAACAGAAACTGGCGACTCCACTGGGGAGATAGCCTTGAATCAAAACCCTTTTTTTGGATTTTTCTCCTCATTCACCTTGTTCTACCCCTTGATTGTTTCAGACATGGTTTACCCCTCTTTGATTAGTTTCGTGACCTGATTGGCTCCTTACCTTGTCACATTCAGCCTATTTGTCAAGTTCAAATCTCAATTTTTGAAATTTTTTGACATTTTTGGGACTTTCAGACCCTGGCGCCCCTGACCTAGTGTTATCAGAGCGCCAGTGCTTTTTTTAACCCTACACAGAGCGCTATAACGCTCTTTTCCCTTGGCAACAGAGCACCAGCCTCCTTTTGGCCAAAAAACCCTTCACAATTGCATTTTTTTTAGGGTTTGCCTCTGTGGCTTCTGTGCTGAGTGATCTACTGAGTCAATTTGTCTTCCTGTTTAGCCTTGACATCAGTCTTGTTGAAGGACAAACACCTTTTTGATTGGATCTTGTAGCCTTCTTCACCTATTCTCATTTGAGTTTTCCTTTTGAGTGAAGCTTGAAATCTATGCATTGCTTTTCTTTCCTCTTCAGTTGAGTAAAACCCTGGTGAAGGTCATCAAAGGCCTACAGACCCCTTTATCTTGATTTCAGTCAATATCATTGTTCTTCAGCTCTTGTTTTTGGGTGTGAAATTTGTCTTTTTCTTTGATTGTTTCCTTTCTTTCGTTTTTCGTTTGATCACTACGAAGGGTGTATTGTTTGTGTGATTTTTGCTTATGCTAGTTTGGTTCTCATTCATACCAAGAAGATAATTAGTAAAGATAAGCATTGTGATTGCATTGATCATCATTCATACGCAAACAATAAAGATATCTTAGCAATTGATTGAGCATATTAGAAGGCATTTGAAAGTTTTGCATCATATCAGGATTTGATTGAGAAAAGAATTGTTTGGAAGCATTCCGTAGTTGTGCTTGTTAGTGAAAGAACTCTCTCTCTCCCTTAGCTAGATGTTCATCGAAAGGAAATGATTGCTTATCATGCTTGATGCACTCTTTGGGTCAGATTATTAATTCCATTTGTTTCACTTCCATGCACTTCTTTGCATAAAGAACAGCCACTAAAATCAACGCTAATTAAAATTTACCTAGAACATTTTCTTTGCTAGAATCCTCCACCAACAGTAGTGTAGGTGTAGTACTTTGGATTAGGCTGTGAGAATAACTCTCCAAAGTTGTCAAAACAAACATTAGCACCCTGAGTTAGGGAGAGTAAATCCAGTTGTCGTATAACTCTGCATGGGACCCCCCTCTCACACAGGGGTTACGCACGAGGTTGCATTCAGGAGAGCTACGGGGAATACCCTCCATGGTTTAATTGAGTGTGGTGGTACGATCGTATTATGGGGATCACTTTGAGGTAAATTCACAATTACTGCGTGGAATCTTCTTAGTTGGTTTCGGGCTTTAATACCCTGCCCTTACGTTCGGATCGAACTGTCGACTGTTCCCGCCCAGGGGCTGACTGTGAATTGGTAACCTTAGTGGCCATAATCTTTAGGTTCTTACACAAGGTGATGGTGACGGGTAGTCTAACTATACCTGGAACAGACATTGGTCAAACTCACTCGGGCTCCTTGGAAGGTAAACGGGCTCCTTGGAAGGTAAATCCACAATTACTGCGTGGAAGCCTTAGAGAGTAAATCCACAATTACTGCGTGGAATCTTTCACCAGGGTGTAAGTTTGTTAAGCAGGTCACCATTGTAACTGTTCCACCCTAGCCCCACCTCTTCTGGACTTGATCACGCGATGTTGGATTTCATCACCAACTAGTACGATCATCGAAAGAAGGCCCTGTTTGCTTGGTTGTGATTCGTAGATTTTTTAGCGTGTGCTGCTTCTTTTCGCTAGTTGGCCATAGATCTCTTTCATAGACTCTTTTCTTCTGCCAACATTGACCCTCCACGATGCTCGCGGAGGCTACAGGGACTTCCTCCAGAAAATATGGAAGGAGACATCCCTTGTTCTATGGAACAATCTCCCCAACCGGGCGAGGTTCAAAACATTACAATTTCTCGGGAAGACACTTTTGTCTCAACTGCGGATCCCACTTCAGTGGCCCCTAATGAACCACTTTTACTTCGTTTGGACTCCCTTGGAAACGTCATAGACGAGGAAGTCCCACGATTACCAGAGAGGCCTTTTACTGAGACATATATGGGATCCACACAACCCATTTTTGGTGAGAAATATAGGACAGAAAATACCAATCCTACACCCGCTCGTTCTATTTGGAGGACTCCATCGGGACGCAGTCTTTATGAACATTTCGAATCCCTTCGACAATCGTTCCACCCCGATAACTGTCCCGGTGAAGCAGGACAATCTAGTCAAACCATGAGTCACCCAGTTGATCGGGTTGTTAACCCTACTATTCCCCTCCAAATGGCCCATTCGACAATGACCCCGCACATTTCGACCATCCCCACCGGTAATGCGGTAGTTAATCAAACTCCAATTGGCACACCTGTAACACTAAGATCAAATCTCCCTTTTGGATTTAGGGCATTGAACGCATCTGCCACTACCACTGCCCAAACCACTACTCAAATCATACCGGGAAGTTCCATATCTATACAACAACATGGAGGGACCGTTCTTGGTGGTTCTAACCCAATCGGTAACATTGGTCAATCTTTCACGTCTGGCCCTCAAATCCCAGGAACTCTTCCTCAAACTGGGGGGCACCCTCCCACCGGAGGGAAAATCCCATTCGGGGGGCACCCTCATGCTGGGGGTAAACCTCAAGACGGAGTCCACCATCAGCCACAAGGACATACTGTGTCTGTTGCACCCAACCCGTGGAACATCCCTTTTCAAGGCAATCCGCATGCCTCCATAGGACAAACTGTGCCTGCCGCATCGAACCCATGGAACGTTCCTTTCCAAGGAAACCCACATTTCCCAGCAGGACAAAATTCACAGACTCCGCAACAACCTCCTTATGGACGCAACAACCTCCTTATGGACAAATGCCCAACCCAACCTTTAACCCGCAAAACCCATCCGGTTATCCTCCCCTCACGTAGGCTTTTCAAAACAATTCAAATCCTATGTACCTTGGTCAAAACCAACCCAACATGAGAGGGCCCATGAGTTATAATTATCCACATAACCCAGTATTTGGCCCCACTGGTGTTCCTCTGCCACACCAACATTATCCACAGGTTAACCGACAACTACCGTTTCTAGCTACCCTGGACTTTCCAGATTTGTCTCGGTTAACGAATGATCCCATTCATCATTCTTCGGGTTGGACAGCTATTCCAGCAAATCTCCCTTCTGATATCCCAAAATTTGACGAAAAATCTGGAGAAGACCCAAACAACCACGTAATGACCTTCCATTTGTGGTGTTCATCAAACTCCCTCATGGACGATTTGATTCATTTGCACCTTTTCCAACGGACACTTACGGGTTCTGTAGCAAAGTGGTACATTGAATTACCACGTGCATCTTTTTACGATTTCAACTCTCTCGCCATGTCCTTCCTCACACACTTCCAATTGCCCATCCGATACGAGACGGGTACTGAACTATTAACCTCTCTTCGTCAGACAACTTCCATACACATCTCCGATCATATCCATGAATGGAGAAGATGACGAAGGCTAATTAAAGCGGTCATCCCTGACCAATTATTAGCGGAATGGTTCACGAAATCATTACTACCCCAGATCGCTCGTGATGTTTCCATGGGTGGCGTGGTCACCGAGGAAAAAGCCATCGCCCGAGCTCAGTACTTAGACTTAGTCTACTCACAATCCGGTACTCTATACAAGTTCATACCGAATGATACCCATCCCAATAACAATCCATCCAAACCATCGACCGCTTCGCATGCGGATGGAGTTATTGGCTCCATCAAAACTCAATCTACTACTCAGTCTACTGGAACAATCCAGCGGCCCACTGTCACGATCGCCCCTAGTTCGACTACACCCTCTTCTACCCCCACCCAAACTCAAGTCTCTGACGTGAATGCGGTCCAATCAACCCCTTCACAACAACCTAGGGGAAAGAAGAAAGCGAGAAACAAACCAAAGAAGAACAATAACAATGAACAACCCAAGACCCAACCACAAGCCCCTGCTGCTGGAAAACAACCACAGCGAAAACCAAAATTCCCATGTCTCATTTGCGGTGACGATCACTACACTCGAGACTGCCCACATCGCAATGAAGTGGCTAAAATTTTTAAGGGAAATTCACAACCCGCTGTGCTCACTCAGCCTTTTCCGCCACAACCCGCTGTGCTCACTCAGCCTTTTCCGCAACAACAATCTTTGGTTGCACAAACCCCCATGCTAGGGGGCAGTTCCAACCAACCCCATGATGAGGCATCAACAAGCGCACACATTTACATGTTCAATGGGGTTAATCTAACCACTTGTTCCGCAACATACGACACACCAGTTAAACCCGATAAGCCGAAGACTGCTAATGGTTCTTCGCCGGATCCTTTACCATATGCTGTCAATCCTCCGTCTGTTAGCCCTCCATCCGGGCCACTTCAGATTGAGAAACCTTCTTTTGACTCCATCTTACGCCCTCCTAAGAGCACCATTCGAAAATCCACTTTCAATCCTAATTCACGACCTGCCCAAAACTACAATATTGTAGAAGATTTGGCCCAAGCTCCGTGTGCCATGTCCGCATTGGAAGTGTTACAACACTGTCCTAACCAACATAGGACGCTCTTAGCTTCCATTGGCATTTTTTATCACGAGTCATCCAATCACATCATGTTTAACTTAGACGACCATCAACCACGGCTCTCCCACCAACTAGCTTTCCAAATCGACGTTGTTGTTTATAATCAACAAATCCATCGAACCATTTTGGATGACGGAGCCTCTACCTGTGTCATGTCTCTATCCTGTTGGAAAGGTTTGAAATCACCTGCCCTTAACAAATCCCCTACGATGTTACGCGCTTTCGATGGACGAGGTTTCCATCCTCACAGATTATTGCAATCCCTCGTCGTTCAATTAGGTGGCAAAACTGTTACCATTGATGTCGAAGTGGTCGATGCTCCCCTCGATTATAATCTATTACTCGGAAGAAGTTGGTTCTACGCTATGACTGTTGTCGCTTCTTCGGTGTTTCAATGTGTACAATTCCCTCATCAAGGAAAAATTGTTACCGTCGATCAACTTGATTTTTGTACACCTGACGCCCGCATCCCTGCCACCAACAATATTCCTTTCCTAGGAGACCACATGGTTACGTATGAAAGCATTGGTGTTGGCTTATTGAAAGATTCTAGCCTCATGGGTACCTTCCCTACACCACTTCCACCTACTGCACCTCATATTGTTGCCGTCAATATGATCTCGACTTTGCCTTATCAATCCTTGGAATCATCTGACCCTTGGATTGTGCCTAGTCCTTTGGAATTCGATGGACTCAGTGACACCATGCCACTCAACCCAGCCGAGGCTGCATATGTAGCCATCCAATCGAACTCTCCCTCTTCAAACACTTCACATTCATTGGCACCCGACACTTACTCAGTGCCCTCGTGGTTGCATTCCCTATCATCTGTCGTTGATTACATTTCCCACATTTTTCCTTCAGACTAATCTATCATGGAAATGCTTAGCATTGACGATCTTCCCTGGGATGACAACCACCACCAATCCTCTTTTCTTCCATCTTTGGAAGAGGTGCAAGACATACAATCTGTCTTCCCCCCCCGATGTTACCAATGCTTCACAATCTCCTATCCACACCCAAGATACCTTTTCTGAGGGAAACATGGGTAACATCTCTACCACAATCACGATTGACATTTTAGTCAAAGAAGGTGTCGTGGAAAACATTAATCTTGGTGCTAATTGCACACCCGACGAAGTGGTCTCTTACACCACTTTATTCAAGGAATTTCGCGATGTCTTTGCATGGAGCTATGAGGAAATGCCAGGGATTGACCCTTCTATCGTCATACATGAAATCAAAACTTACCCTGATGAAAAACCGGTTCGATAGAAACTCCACCTGGTTCACCCCAAAAAACTGGCAGCTATAAAGGCAGAAGTTGAAAAACTTCTAAAATACGGCTTTATCTACCCTGTCCCTTTGACGGAATGGGTCTCTAACCTCGTTCCAGTTGCCAAGAAACAAGGGACCATCCGTGTCTGCATAGATTATCATGATCTTAACAAAGCTTGTCCCAAGGACAACTACCCTACACCCTTTATCGATCAAATCATCGATAATTGTGCGGGAAGCGTGATCTTCTCTTTCATGGATGGCTTTTCTGGATACAACCAGATCGAAATCTTACCTGTTGATCAACATAAGATAGCCTTCATCTGCCCTTGGGGAACTTTCGCATACCGAAAGCTACCTTTTGGCCTTAAAAACGTTGGCACTACTTTCCAGCGAGCCATGTCGTACGCTTTCCACGACATCAAGCATATCGCAGAACCCTACCTCGATGATTTACCCGCCCATTCATCCAATCGACCCGATCATATTGATCACTTGCGGGCAATTTTTCTTCGATGTCGTTTCTATCGTATTCGCCTGAACCCACATAAATGCATCTTTGCTGTCGAATTTGACCGACTCCTTGGTTTCATAGTCTCCAAAGACGGGATCTGGGTGGACCCCCTAAAGATCCAGGCCATTCTAGCCTTACCCCGACCCAACAACTTAACCCAAATTCAAATTTTGCAAGGTAAAGTGAACTTTCTCCGTCGTTTCATCTGTAATTACGTCGAGATCACTAATGGATTTATGCGACTTTTGCAAAAGAACATCCCTTTCATCTGGGACAACACTGCCCAACAGTCATTCGACGCTCTCAAGCACGCTTTGACCCACGCTCGTTTGTTACATCCTCCCGATTATACAAAGGATTATATCCTTTACTTGGCTACTTCTACTTCCACCATTGCGATGGTGTTAGTTCAAGAGGACTCTAATGGCGAAGAACACGTGATTTATTATCTGAGCAAGAGTTTATCTAGACCCAAACTTAGATATTCTCATGTCGAGAAACTGGCTATGGCAGCTGTCATTGGTGTCCAACGATTTCGCCAATACATCTTATTACGCACCACCATGGTAATCGCAGACTCTAACCCCATGTACCACATATTAACACGTCAAGTACTTGGGGGCAAATATTCAAAATGGATCGTGATTCTTCAAGAATTCGATCTTGAGTTTACAAAGGCCAAAGCCAAAAAATCGCTGGTGTTTGACGAGCTCATCTGTGCTCTCCCAAGTGCCGATGAAAACTATGAACTTAGAGACCCTCTTCCTGATGAGTCCCTCTTTCTCATTAGCACCTCTGACCCTTGGTATGCAGACATCCTCCTTTACCTTCAAACCCAAAGTTTTCAGCCCAACATCTCTCGAGAAGAGCATCGACGCATATGTCATCACTCTTGTCGTTACCTCATCCTCAGTGACACTTTGTACCATCGTGGCATCGACACCATTCTTCGGTGATGTCTGATTCACAAAGAGGTTGAACGCGTTCTGAACGATTGTCACCTTGGCGCTTGTGGCGGTCACCTTTCCGGGATGGCCACAGCCCAAAAAATCCTTCGTGCCGACTACTTTTGGCCCTCTATCTTCAAAGACTGCATCGAGGCTGTCAAAAAATGCCCACCCTGCCAAATCTTCAACAAGAAGGCACGAACCCACCCTACTGCACTGCATCCCATTATTGCCATCAGCCCCTTTTCCAAATGGTGTATCGATTTCATGCAGTGTAAGACTAACTTAGCCGGGGGGCATGGTTACATCATCATCGCCGTCGATTATTTCACAAAATGGGCTGAGGCTATGCCTACCTTCCTGAACGATGGCCATACTGCAGCTCTATTCCTCTTCAACCACATAATCACTCGTTTTGGTATACCACATGCCATTATCACCGACCATGGTGCACAATTCAAAAACCAGATGATGAGCGAATTACACGTCAAATTGGGTTTTTGCCATGAAAACTCATCCCCTTACTATCCTCAAGCAAATGGACAAGTTGAAGCTATCAACAAAGTCCTAAAAACCATGATCCAACGCATGGTGGGGGAAAACAAGACAGCGTGGCATTTACAACTGTTTTCCACTCTCTAGGCCTATCGCACGTCAACGAAAACCTCAACCGGATTCACTCCTTTCCAGTTAGTCTATGGCATTGAAGCTGTCTTACCAATCGAGTGCAAAATTCCGTCACTCAAATTGAAAGTAGAACCCCTGCCCCACACTTCTGCAGAAGAAGAACGATTCTTGTACCTATCCAAATTGGACGAAACACGCCGTGATGTTGCTCTCATTAATGAAGCACATCAGAAATGGATTAAAAGTCAATATGACAAATCTGTCCAACCTCGAGCCTTCGCAGAAGGAGACTTAGTCCTCGTTTATGACCAAGCACATGATAAATTGGGAACAGGAAATTTAGAACCTGTGTGGCACGGTCCTTACATCATGAAGTGTGTTTTACACAGAGGTGCTTACGAACTAGTAGATTATGATGGAATTTCCTTAGGAGAGCCTCGAAACGGGCTTTACCTCAAAAAGTACTATGCCTAGATCACCTAGCATCTGTACATTGTACACTATTGTATTTTTAGTTTGGTGTGCCTTTTCTTTCGCGTGCTCGAGTCTTTACCATTGCCACTCATGACTGTGCCTGTGTTTTCATGCGCAGATGACGTCTACCTTTCCTATCTTTTTTGGGTTCGCGGATGGCGCCAGCGGACACACCCGGAACATTGCCTCGGCAGCATGGGTTATTTATCAGTTTGACGAGGTGGTGAGTTTAGGAGGCATCTGTTTAGGACCAGCAACCAACAATATGGCAGAATATCACGCTGTCATTGGACTGTTAACTCAGGCCTCCTCCCTAGGTATCTCTCGTATCATTATTTACTTAGACTCCCAACTCGTGGTTTATCAACTCAACCGCATCTACGCCATCTGTAATCCTATCCTACTACATCTACACTTGCAAGTTCGCCGTCTCGAACGAATGTTCGATTACATTGAATATAGACACATTCCAAGAGAACTTAATAGTGTTTCAGATTCATTAGCCAATTATATCATGGATCGGTATTTAGCCCATAGATAAGATTCAAGGAAAGCAAAAACTGTACATTACATGTAAATTAAAACACATCACAGACATCATCATGTACAAATCATCGGCATCATAAAAACTCGAAAC
>CBVK0100413776.1:0-19284 GCA_900067695.1 Picea abies
CTTTCGGCAACACCTATGAAGCAGATGAAGTCTCACTCGAGGTAGAGGCATGGATGGTTGTAGGACTCAAGTGTCTGCAACTTTAGCTGGGACATAGATTTGTGATTACAACACTCTAACAAAGAACTTAGCAGTTAACATTCATCAGTAATTCACCTTCTTTCACATCGCAGGTCACAACCCTAGTTATAGAACAACGAAATATTCAACTAGATCTAACACATCCAAGCACTTATCATATAGAAATAGATCAGAACTGGCATTCATTCACATTACTAAGCATGAAGATATCATATCATATTCATCTAAACATACATTATTGTAGTAAGCATAAATCATACGAGCAATATAAAAACCATAATGCACAAAGAAACCATAACACATGATATACGTGGTTCACCCCGGTGTGGGGATACGTCCACCAAATATTCTTCTTTTATATTATCTTCTTTCAAGTTTCTTACATGCACAGAGTGTCAAGATCCTACTCCGCATAGGACAAGAGATCTGCGTTTGCGCGCACCTCGCCAGATCCTCCTTCCCCAAGCTAGATCACAACATAGAGCCTTACACAGTCTGTTCACAAAGCACTACAAATGACTTGCACTTATCTCTACAAGTTCTCAACACAACATGCACGAAGCATCATAACCATTCACACTTAGCTCTCCTCAGATTCTTCTAGGTCTAGCTCTTTACTTACATCACCTAGATTCCTATTTATACATTACAAAATGGTCCTAAACATGGGTAAACCCATGGGCCAACATCCCGTACCATTTACATAAAACCTAATCCAAAAACTTCCCTAAAAAGGGGCTGATATCCCACAATCTCTACTTCGACTTGCGCTCCACCTTTGACGAGCCTGTCAAAATCCCAAAATGGTCAACCCTAACCAAGGATCTCCAAAACTTGGTCAAGGGCCAACATGCCACCAACACTCACCTGTGACACTTTTCGAGTCACTCTGCTCTGGGTAACTCTTCCCCAAATGACTCGAGCTGCTTTGACCTGCTGCTTCGCCAGGGCCTCCTGGTCGGTGAACTCTTGAATAACTTCCTTGGTGACAGGTCCTTCCAAGCACTTCTTGACTGTAGTGATTGCTTGTTCTAGTTATTCTCCTCGTCCTTCAATCTCCTCAAAAAGTAGGCAAGTTGCATCTTGGACTGGCTGGAGCTTCTGAGTCACTTCCATGACTTTGCTCTGTATGGCATGGACCTGTTGCCAAGCCATGCACTATTATTGGGATCTTTTCATCCTCTCAACTACTGACATGAGTTTCAACTATGCTTGAATTGTTGCTGTTTGTTGCTTTGCTTCCTGAATCTGTGAGTCAAGTGTCTTTAGTTCAGGGTCCTCTGTAAGTCGCTCATAATTCTAGGCACTGCGACTGCTTAGCTATTTACATTCCACGATTAATGCTTTGATCCTCTAAAATGTGCTCTAGGAAGTTGCTTCTCTATGGTCACTCACTTCCTATGGAATGCTTGGCACTATTTGTAGCTCCAGTTTTGCTACTCTCTTTTGAAGCTGCTAAATGGCTTCAACACACTTCGCGACCTGATTTTCTACCGGGTCTTCTTCCATATGTTCTAACCCTTTCATAGAGTGAATTTCTCTATTGACTGCTTCTTTAACTCTGACCTGATCCACGAGCAGAGTTTCTTTATCCTACTAGATTTTCGCTCTATCCTCTGTGAAATTCACTTGGAGGTCAACTTTTCCCTGTTGTGCAACCCGACATTGCTCTATGAATTCCTCTTATACTTTCTTCAGGTCCACTGTGGCATGTTCTTTTTCTTCCTGTATGAGATGAAGGTGAGCTTCGATCACATCAATTATTCTATGGAGTTGGGTAGGTTCATCTCCCAGCTCTGTCTCATCTCATGGCAGAGGTTTAGTGGACACTACACGACTGGAGTGAAGGGATTATTGTACCCATCTCAGTTTTACTTCAATCCTTTCATACATGGTTTCCTATTTTGCTTCATTGCATTGTAAAATATCTTTTGAGGTATCTAAGATAGGAACGATGATGAAATCTATGTCATGCATCGTGAGTACAATATGTATCTGTGGTTTATTGTCTTTGGAATTCTTTCACGATGTAATTTTTGTGGGGGAAACCTTTATTTTGTTGGATGCTTCAACCTCATTAATGGGATCCCTAGGAAGTGTTACTTCACCTTGCTTCTTCTTGGCTTCTTCCCCATTGTTCTCTTCTTTGTCTACTTTGTCACCACCTCCTCCTCCAGGCGAATTTGAAGCAGTCTCTTTTGATGCGCTGTTCATCTCCTATACCTCTTCTTTCTTCTACTGCTGGGTGCATCATATTCTTTGTGACCACCAGACTTTCGATTAGGTCAGGGTCAGACAGTTTGGCCTGGTCGACTGATATAAGGAACTCTGCGGGCTATTCCTTACTGATTTATTCCATGTCCTCCTCGGTGAGCTTGTAATATGACTGAATTTCTTCTTTACTTTCATCTGTGCTCGCAGTGATATAAATAAAATGCCTATCTGCACCAAACTTCACTAATGTTATGAACTTGTGAAGGGAGTTCGGTGTCATACGAGGGAAAGACTCAATATCCCTCTTCAACTGCAGGTAGTAGGTATGGAACACTGTGTTGGACTGCCATTTTTTCTGCATATTGATCGAGTACCAGAGCGTGGTGAACTTCACAGCTAATGGTTCAGACGGTTCAATTTCTGGGAAGGTCGCACCTTCCGGCATCTCCCAAGAAATGAATGCAATGAGGATCAACAACCAACTAAAATGGAAATCATAGCCCTGATCCTAAGCTTCGCAACAATCTTGTTCTAATTGGATGAATAAGTAGCTCACCCAATTCATTTGTAATCCTTCCATGCATTTTTCCACAAGGTCAATGACAAACCTTGTGACCCGCTTGGGTCTGTTCTTCCAGACTAGCTTACCAGCAATCAACTAGTAGGATAGGTGCACTGCGCCATTCTGAATGGAGGCTACCTTGTAGCCTCGGTTCCCCTTTTCTACATCTCCGTAGGTGTCTTTAATATTCTGTGCCAGGGCGCAATATGCATCCTTCCCTAGATAAAAGTCTTGCGGGTTTGGTCCCTTCATGCTTAATCCGGTGATCCTATGGATCAACACCGGATCGATGGTGATGCGTCTATCTAGCCATAGTTAACTTCCATGGAAGCATGAGAACATGATTTTAATGCACACATTAACCTCATGATGCCTTCCAAAATGTGGTATCTTTTTCATGTTTAGGATAGTGGACCTCCTGATGTCTATATTCCATGGATGAGGGATGATCTTTGACTTCTTCCCCTTCGTCTTGGTCAAATACTTATGAGGTGCAATCATGCCATAGCTCTTTCGGTCTACTAAGTTATAGTCATTGATAATCAAGGTCAGAATCGTCTCCAACTGTTGTCTGACTACGTGTATTCCCTTCGGGAGGTACGCAGTGATGACTGTGTAGTCGAAGTTACTCGGGACACTATCACGACTCACCACACCATCCAGGGGTGGGATGTAGTCGGGTAGGATGGATGGGATTAGCTTCTTATTCGCCAAGTCATCAGGATGCTTGGTTATTTTCTTGATCGTAGCTCGGGATGGTCCAGATCCATGAGAAGTCGATGGGGAGGCTTGCACTCCTTGCGAAGTCGATGGGGAGGCTTGCACTCCTTGCATCGATAAGGCTTGAAATCCTATGGAAATCAGCTTCTCAGCCATAAGTTCGATTAGAATTTCTTCAATGAACTTTTCTACTGCACTAATGTTGTCTGACATGCACGCTTGATATCAGGTCTCTCAGGTCGGTGATCAAACACTCACTGTAATAGAATGGGTGGTGAATTCTCAAAAAACACAGCGCGGTAGTAGTCATTTCTCTGTGGGCTCGAATAATCACTATTTCCAAAAGTGTTCTTGGTGTAATGCTCGACAGGGTAAATAGGCAACATCATAACAGTTTCTTTCAACGGGTCGCAAATCCTTATTCAATGCAATTCCATTCATTATGGCATGGTCCCAACGGTCCAATGGAAAACTTTCGGGCCATAACTTCTTTCCTAATCATTCAAGAGCATCAATCGAATGGTCATAATGCTTCCAACGGTCATATTTATCCATCATGGTGAAGTTCCAATCTATGCTATACTGATATTCGCGCGAAGTTCCAGTTCTGGAAACCTTCCTTCTGCAAAGTTCTTTCTGGAGCTTCTTGCAATAACCTTCCTTCTGCAAAGTTCTTTCTGGAGCTTCTTGCAATTTTTCTAACCTGGTTTTCTTCTTACTGAGCTTTCTAGCCTTCTTTTCTTTAATCTGTGTTACTGGGTTCCTCTTCCCATTCTGATTCTCATCTTCTCTTCGCATATTAACTTCATGCTATTGATGATCTTTCATAGGGTTCGAGTGTAATACTTCTTCTCTTTCTGGGGTAAGTTCCCTACTCTCCTGTATGGATAGGTTCTTCAAGTCCGTATGTGTTTTGTTAGCTTCAACATCCAAGTCTCTGATCCTTAGTAGCATCGACTTATTTTTCTGTTCTTCTATCAAGTGCACTATTCTCCTAGTCATGAAATCCTTTAACTCTTGCCTTTTCTCTTCTAGAGCATCCTCTTCTTGTTTTCACCCAAGGGGCCCATGCTCGACCCACTGACCAATTACTTGTCTCCAATCATAGGATGAAACTTATCAATATTTAGACATGTTGGAATTCTAGGTCAGCATGAAACTGCATATTGACATCACTCCTCTTAGTCTTTCTTAAACGATACCCATGAAAATCTACCATGGAGGTCATCCCTAGGATGTCCACCAATAATTGACCTATATTGACCCTCAAACTCTTCCATCAGGGTGTCTCCACTTTGACATCCAAGGTTACTCTGACCAGGGAATTCTGATAACACTCCCCTTAGGATGTATGACCTTACTCTGACCAGGGAATTCTGATAACACTCCCCTTAGGATGTATGACCATGCGATCGGATCACCATGCCAAATCCAATGACCATGATGGCACTGGGTTTTGTATTCCATCGATATCTGACCGCATCCACCACGATGAATATAATGGTTCACATCTTCCACAACTATCCTCTGATGGATCAATGCTCCTCATTGATTCAGGGTATACCCTCTACATACATCATAACCTATTCTGATGGAGGGTCAATATCTCTCCACATTTCCTGATTGATGGTCAATACTCCATATCACCCTAGAACAAATGGAGGGACCAGATCTAATTGTTGTAATAGATCAATAGTCACAATCTTCCGGGAAAAGCAAGAGCCTTTATGCAGGCTTGACAGTCTGTTCCAGAACTTAGTAAATTTTATGGGGTTTCACTGAGTTTTTTCAAGACTTGGTGAGTTTCATAAATCCTTTCTCAGGTCCAAGGAACCCCTGTTCCTTCTTGGGATACCTTTGATTAATTTCATTTCAAAAAATACATATGTCGCAAGAAAAACAAATGCTGCGACACTTGAGTCTCTCTCTCTCTATGTGTGTGTATATATAGGTATAACTATAACTGTGCACACGATTATAAAGGTTACAGTTTCATTCCTTTAACTAAATCCAATACAAGGATCAAGCATTCACATGCACAAACATGCCCTTAACCATATTATTTCTCAATTTCTAGAATGCACAACATACAAGAGATCCACCAATATAATTGTTAATCATGCATGCAGATCCTTGATACAATTACTTACATTTAGTCATAAATTACATTCAATACATAGATTTAAAAAATACTTATCGGTTATAGGTCATAAACAACCAACTGACTGTGGGTGTTCACCTTTCCACCCAACAATAGGCTCATATGCATTAAATCTTATCACTGTGGCCACCACTGTGACAAACCATGATACCATAGGGAGTCTCTCTCAAGTTCTCAACAATTTTTGAAGGGCACTCTCCTTCACACCACTATTGGTAGAGGTTTTCCCCAAAGCCACCTAGCTTAGGCCTCAACGAGGTTTGTCAGATACCTTCCCAGTATCAATCTTGCAATCTTCTCATCTTAGGTCGGGCTTTGTTTTTGGACTCTCCACCCAAATTATAGAGTTTAATTTATTTTCATTTACTGTGTTTTTACATAGTCATTCCCCTTTCCTCTGGGATCCAAACTTCATATATTTATCTCCCTTAGTGTCTCTCCCTCCTCCTTACTTTTTTGTGTCTTCTCCTTCTTCCTCGTGTGTCCCCTGCACACAATCCCCTTGGGAAGGTTCTCAACCTGTCCTTTATTTTCTTCTTTCAGAAGGAACCTGCAGGTCAATATGGCTATAGACTTAGTACTATGTTGTACCTTTGGCTTGCAATATCTACTTTCCTAGCCATATTTCCCATACATGCACTCATTGAGCGTGGTTGGTTTCTCAAATAACATTCCTCCCTCATTAACTTATTTTACTTTATACCATGGATAAGGGAAAATTTTGAATATTTATAAAATAATACATCAACAAAGTGGATTGGTATTTTAGCCTAATAAACATTCTCTCATTCCTCCAATGGTATCATGGCCAATAATTTTTAGGCTTCACCCAGATAGCCAGTTGTTGGAAGTTACAATTAAACAATAACATAGTTACAATATTTTCTTGCCATTGCATGGAAACCACTAATTATGATTAATTACAAGATGGGTGAAACATGGGTGTTACAATACCCTCACCCTTCAAAGGAACACTATCGCCAATGCTATTTCTTCTCAGAAACACCTGCCATGCCTCTATCCTTCAACTATTTCAACATCATATTCCTTTTTCTTGATAGTTTGGTCCTATCCCAAACCTTGGCATTTTAGATCATGCCTATAGAAATTTCAATAGAAAGCATATTAATTAGAATTTCATGCAAACATTTTATTATTGTTCAAACTCAAGAGGAAATATTCACAAATCATCACAATACTTATCTATACAGTTCATGGATCTATGTCCATGTGGATGTCTCATTAACTTGACTCACTATTTTCCTTGACATACCCATTGTGTGCATGATAAAAATCAACAAATTACAAAAACTATCAAAGTCTCCTCTTCCTTGCGGTCTCTCACCCTCCAGGCCTAGGCTCAAACATCCCCTTCTTTTCTAGATAGTCCCTCAGGTCATCCATGTTACCTTGCCAGGGATTTATCTCACAAGAATAATTTCCAAGACTTCCTCGAGTCTTAGAGTTGAGGCGTCCCTCCAAATTACTCTTGTCGAGGCATACCTATGGCCCATGTTGCCTCAACACAATATTATTTGGGGATCATGTCTTATCACTGGGTTCTCATGTCACTACAATAGCCCTCTATCTATGCTTTCCATCTTTGACATCCATTATATGTCTTCCCAGGACAAATATTTCATCTCACATGTATCACATTCATACATAAACTTGTGAGATATGACATCAATTTCAATCAAATTTCTTTCAAATATGTCACCCCCAGATTTCAAATTTCACATTTAGTTTTCATATTCGACCCACAGAGGGACTAGATTCACAACTATGATATTTCCCTCTCATAACAGTTTTGGCTCAATATGTATTGGTATTCCCTTTGATCTTACATTACTTCCATATCCAAGACCCTTCTTTCTACAATTTCACCTTCAATCAACCAAACAAATTGTTAATTTCCATGCTCATATATTTTCATTGTACAATCAACCAAACAAATTGTTAATTTCCATGCTCATATATTTTCATTGTACTTTACAATGGCATCCCAAGCAATCTCTTAACTTTCACATACCGACAATCAAACCACTCTTATCTATTCAATGTCATAAATCAAAATGAAATATCATTCCTTACACATGCATGTTTTCAACATACCAAACATTTTCGAATGCAACTAATCCTTAAAATAATTTTAATTGGTGTAGCAAGGTACATGGCCACACTCTCACGTAATGAATCATTGCATTGGTTTTACATTATTACTTTTCATTTTAGGCACTCTTTCCATGGTGTGTTGGAACTCATCCAACCTCTCACCATATGGGTTATCTATCCATATTCATTATTATATCATGATTGTGTTTCCTTCTTTAACTGATCATGAACTCAAATCAACATACATTTTATGAAATTAAAATTTCACATAAATGCATATAAGCATTCCTTCTTTATGGGTAACTAGGGTGCCAATCCCCATGGCCACCCAATTCTCATTTTAACTATTCTATAACTATGGTGAAATAATGGAAGATCCTTCTTCCATAACGTACAATATTATTCATGCCTATTCATGAAATTTCTCAATGCATTCAATTAATGTTCTTTGTATGAGCACTTTTGTTCCCAATCATTCCCAATCTATCAATGCAATCATGACACCTTTGTTATTGAATTTTCTTGCAAGGATATTAACCATCCTTGGATTCTAGAGGTTCATACCTCCATCATTTAGGCTATCTTTTTCCCTGAATCGTACCCTACTTTGGTATCAAAGGAATACATCAATCACTCAAAATCATTTACATGTTATTAAAATAATAAAATATTTCATAAGGGATTCTTACCCAATCCCTTTCAAATCTTATGCCACACATGCATGAACACTTTTATACCTTTTTTGGCTACCAACACCCTCTTTGATATTACCTATTTAGTGGTTCTTCATGGGAACTCTCAAAGTCCCTTCATCAATCTTTCAACAACAAACTCTTACAATTGTCCTCTTCCTGAGGTTGTCTATCATTAACAGTTGTTTTCCCCAACAACTCAATTATTTTTCTACACATGACATACATCATCACATTCATAGTTATGTTGGTTCTCATGTTAAATAAAATGTAGGTACCATAGCATTTAAATCAATACACATTTTCAGATATGTTCTAGCATATCTAAATGCACTCCATGAAACTATCCTCAATGTTTTCATGAGGGTAAACAAAATCAAATTTCTAGTTGTTCCTATGGTCATACAACCATCATCATTTATCATTCCAAAAATATCCACATACTACAACATATCGATCTCTCATCCTACATAAACATAATAATAATTAGGAAAAGCAGTTAAGGGACTCTTCCCTTTTCCAACTCCTCCTACACATCCTGGAACTTTCAATCCAGATGAGTTATTTTCCAAGGCCTCATTGCCCTTACACAATATGGCTTAATCCAAGATCATTACTTAACATTTTTATTAAGTTGTCTATCATTTAATCACTGTATTTATTTCCACAACTTTTCTTTTAAAGTATACAATCTGTCTCAAAATTTCAGAACTTGAAACTGAGAAAAGTTCCCTCCTTTTCTCCTTCTTTTCTTATGCAATCTATCCCTCCTGGGATTTTCCTACTTTCTTCCTTGAGCAGTCTCAGTCAAGTTTACCTTGACCTCCCTTGGATATAACAACATGCTACAACAACAAGATTTTGTTCACAATGAATTATGAGGCTATGCATTCCGCAAATTACCATTCAGACATGATAATGGTCAACCATTCTATTCATTTGTTAGTATTTTATTCATACATTTTTGTTTTAGAATGTAATCTAGGATTCTTATGTAGATAGGATTGCAACCTATTGCCTAATTTTGCAGCAGTCATTAACATTATAACTCTGTTTTCCTGACAATTTCTTTACACATATCCTCCACCATGAATTTCTTTAACGTGCAACTCTCTTGTTGCATATCTATTACTATCCAAAATGACTTCAATCCTGAGTCATTTTGGCCTCATCATTTTAGAAGTTTACCCAGAATTTTCATAAGGGATATAAGAATGGACTCTTATTATGCATTTGGATTATATATTTAAACCAATACCTCTATTTTATTATCTGGAATTCGCATTTGTTCTTTCATGTAGTTCACCACATGCACCCACATGATGTGTGTGTACCGTAGGCACACTCACAATTTCACATACATATATAAAATTATTTCACTCATTATTTGTTCATAATCATCTATCTACATGTAGTTATTCCAGGGCATACTCATTTTTCCTTCTTGTCATAACAACAGAGAAATCCTACTCATTTATTCTTTCAACAATTTACAGTATATTTTCTTGAGTAAAGGAACACATCCTCCTCAAGATATTATTCCATCAAGACAATTTAGGCCCTTCCAACATAGGGTCAACCATGCATCCATGGAGCTACTTAGATATGGAAAGTACAAATATTTCCTCACATCTCACTTATTCAGTCATTCATATCATACTTTTAAGCATGTATGCATATATTTTCATATATGTATGTGCACCACTTGCACCTTTTTACCTCATTCATTCACATTTATTTTAACATCATTTAGTCACCAATTAAAATCATAATTATGTTGCCTCTTTACAAGATAACAACCCAAAAAAGGTCACTCTTGCTCATTGCTCTTTTATCATTTCATCTTAGCTCCTTCCGAGGAATTCCATATTTCCTCAATTATTATTTAAAAAAAATACTTAGATCCTCCATCATGGGGTCAACCATGCATCCATGACATTATTTAGTGCAGGAAAGAACACTCCTTGCCTTGCTTCCCTCTTACTTAGGCAGTCATATCATGCTTTCAAGCATATAAGTATATCTATGTATGTATTATGCATGTGCATTTCTTGCACAATTTTATATTGTTCATTCATGTTTTTTCGAATCTTACAATCATTCATATGATAAGTCCTATAGGTACTCTCATAATTATGTTTCCCTCTTTTCATGACAACAAACAACAAGAAACCACTCTTTCCCAACTACTATCAATGCATCCCACAAATCCAAAAATAGAAACAGGTAATTACAACATCACCCAAGGTATTGAGATAACAATTCCAATTTTCTCTTCCTGCCTCTAACCATTCTTGGTCGACAGACCCCTGCAAAGGAAATATTTTCCTAAATTCCCTCTTACTATTCTCTTACCATTCCCCACCATAGTCACATGACTACCATTCACCTTTGGGTTTCAATTCGACTCATTAGTTGCCAAGGAATGCTTCAACACTTCCTTTATTAGACCTCATATCAGTCTTTCCTTCAACATTGCAGCCTTATATTCATAAGGAAATAAAAATCATTTATCATAAAATTTTTACTTATGATGCTATAATCAAATCATTACTATCCATATGATCTATGACCATACCACATTTTATATCTACTCACAGACTATAATAAGCCTATTTGTATGTTACCTATATATTCAATCTTTACCATATGCATTCCATCATGTCTGTGTGCACTACACATTTTATTCATGCCCTCGGTGCATATGTATTTCAACTATATTTCTTTGCATTCATATGCATAGACAAGCCCTTAGGATGATAGGCTCATATATTTTCTTTAATGCAACCATGAGCTCATAAACTTGCTCATATTCCCATATAGCTTTACCTCTTTTATGAGGACTATCATCAGTTCAAAGAACTCCTTTTTATTTGCTTAACTGGGTTATTTCAACAACAAGTTTCATTCATTACAGGTCAAATAAAATGACCTTACACATCTTCCATATATATAGGGTTTAATATTTTATTAAAGTAGTAATTATTGTTGCTAAATATTCTATCAATCCATACCAAATTCCTTTAAGCACAAGGAAAATTTCCATAAGGGTATTAACCCTTATATAATCAGGAATTTTAATTGCAAGAGACTCTTCCTACCCTAGCAAGTAGACAATATTATAATTAGCCAAACAATTCATCTCACGTCCCCTGTCTAGTCTCATGCAGCTTCATAAAAAAATTCCTACCACCTCTACTATTCACATTCAGGTGTTACCAAATAATTCCCATAAACATATTCCCACTCCTGTAAGAGTCGTTATCGACTTGAAAAAGGGACAATATAATCCCTCTGCTGAAATACAATGGGGTGAGTTTCCAAGGTGCAATTTCAATTTGTTATCCTTTCATTCAAGGGACTTGTGAAGATAGCAAAAAATATTTTAATGCAGAGAAAATTTGCCCAACAGGCCTATCCTAGCCTTAATATACCAGTCCTTGATTGATCTATGGCCCATCAAGCCCTAGTGATGTAGATCGCTCTAATACCACTTTGTAACACACTCAATCCCCTAAGTACCTTTTAAGGGATGGGGTATTGAATTTTTAATTTTCCTCATTCGTCTCAAAACCTCTTCTCAAGGACACCATCATCTTCTACTCGTTAAGAGATTTCCAACGACTATCACCACGCTCAAAACCGAGGTCTAGATAAGAAGTTATGACTTATTAAAGTTTTAAGTCTTCTTTCCTTATAATTCCATGTGGCACCCATGTGGCTCCACATCATCCTTTAACACAGACATGGCTGCTAGCGTGGCACTTTCCACCTGGCCCATTGAGTCCTTGTTCTTTCAAAACTCCTAATTCGATGACCCAAATTCACTCGGGGCCTTTTCCCTCTGAACGATGAGACAAAAGGTTAATTATCCCACTCCGATGTTCTTTCTTTGAAAAACATTACCTTAAGATCCCATGGCTCTTATTTATGATTGATCAAGGGAAATGATCATTTCATTACATCTAGCGTGCATGATGGTTAACACCCATTCCCTCTTCACATTTTCTTACCTAGCCATGTGGGACCTACACTAATCGACGACTGTCATTACATCACACCCTCTCATGGATCAACGACCCATATACCACTTCATAGTTCCTCCATTACAAGACATTTATTCCGATAATTTGAACCCGTCCAACAGACCCACTCTGATGGACGATGGAGATCATTACTCCTTCCTTGATCAACGACTGAGATCTTATGGTGCCCTCCCAAGGTATTTTCCTATATTTAGGCCCACACTTGACCTTTCAGTGAATCCCCTATCGACAAGTGGCACTTGTATCGCCTGAAACGTGGCACCGATTTTCATACATATCCATGTACAATTTGATCAATTCCGCATGACATGTGGCACCACCATCGAGTGACATGTGGCCCACCCTTGTGCTGACATGTGGGCCATCTGTCGAGAGATACATCACCACTAGGCACCGGATATATGATCTTTCATCATGTAGTATGAACCTCAAGATTTTGGTCCCAGGGATTATGAGAATATTAGCTAATTTAATATCTTGATTGTGGGATCGCTAATTAATTTTACCATAGGGTTACAACCCCCTTCTCTTAACATGATATCTACAACTCAAAATCCTCGTGAGAGGATCTGCCGAGTGTCGTAGTTTTGTCAACTGCCTCCAATGTGACTCAACTCTCGAGATTTGATGATTGATATTAGATCTCGATTCAAGGGATTGACGGTCCATATATCCTTTCACCTCCATCAGAGCTCTTCCACTCCCCATAATTCTAATACTCTTAAATGATAGCTCCAATGGACATACAAGATCTCTCTACACCTGTATTGATTGAAAGGTTCATATCATGACACTTGTCCTTTGTGTATTGGATGGGTGACGTCATCCACTTCATCATGACATCACCTTCCTCCCAACCTCAACTCGAAGGACCACCAAGACATACGATCATGATTACTTTCGACTGGGTCCAATGGATGATAAAGATTTCTCCTCAGAGTCTTGCCTTCTGAGTATCTTCATCCTGGTGGAACAAATTACCATATCTATTCCACTGCGATGGATAGTCACGATCAATTTGAATTCTCCCTCGGTAGATTGACAACTCCGGTTAATTTAGAGTCTCGTCCTAGTATAACCATGGAATACTTCGATGGATATTCTATGATCAACAATAGGAGGGTCAAGATCTCTCCATGCTGCCATATCGACGGTCGAGACTATGTCTCACCCTAGATCAAATGGAGGGCCCATATATAACTATTGTGCAAGATCAATGGTCACGATCTTCAGGGAAAAACAAGAGCCTTTACATAGGCTTGATAGTTTGGTCCAAGAATTAGTCAATTTCACGGGGTTTCACTGAGTCTTTTCAAGACTTGGGGAGTTTCATAAATCCTTGCTCAGGTCCAAGACAAACCTTTTCCTATGTAGGATATCTTTGATTCATTTCATTCAAAAAAATCCATCTGTCGCAAGAAAACCAAACACTGCGACACACATGTATATGGATCCAAGCACTGCAACATAGAGGTGGTCTCTATTTCCTCTTATCCTGAAATGTCCATTTGTCGCAATCATCCAAAAACGACGATAATCGATTTCCTCTATACATATGTATATATATAAGTATAACTATAATTTTGTGCACAATTAGCAAGGTCACAATTTCATTCCTTTAGCTAGAGCCGATACAAGGCTCAAGCATGCACATGCACAAACATGCCCATAACCATATGATTTCTCAATTTCTAGAATGCACAACATACAATAGATCCAACAATCTAATCTTCAATCATGCATGTAGATCCTTGAGACAATTAAATAAATTTAGTCATAAATTACATTCAATACAGAAAGTTCAAAAATACCTATCAGTTATGGTTGATAACCAACCAACTAACTATGGGTGTTCACCTTTCCACCCAACTGTAGGCTCATATGCATTCATTCTTAGCACTCTAGCCACCCCCGTGCCAAGCCATGATGCCACCATGGGGCCTCTCTCAAGTTCTCAACAATTTTTGAAGGACAATCTTTTTCACACCACTCCTGGTATAGGTTTTCCCCACACCCACCTAGCTCATGCCTCAATGAGGTTTGTCAGATACCTTCCCAGTATCAAAATCCTAGCCTTCTCAATTCATGTCAGGATTTTTTTTTGGACTCTCCACCCAAATTCCATAGCTTAAGTTGTTTTCCTTTACTGTGTTTTTACATAGTCCTCCCCCCTAACTATGGGATCCAAACTCCCTCAAGTTATCTCCCTTAGAGTCTCTCACTCCTCCTTAATTTTCCATCTCTTGTCCATCTTCTTCCTTGTGCGTTCCCTACACATAATCCCCTTGGGAAGGTTCTCGACCTGTCCCTTCTTTTCTTCTATCAGGAGGAACCTGTGGGTCAATCTGGCTTCAAACTTGGTACTCTGTTGTACATCTGGTTGGCATCCTCTGCTATCCTAGCCATATTTTCCATACCTTCATTCATTGAGGGTGGTTGGTTGCTCAACCACCAGTCCTCCCTCATTAACTATTTTACCTTGATATCAAGGCTAAGGGAAAATTTTGAATATTTATAAAATAAGACATCAACAAAGTGGTTTGGTCCTTTAGCCTAATGAACCTTATCTCATTCCTCCATTGTTATCATGACCAATAATTTTAAGGCTTCACCCCCATAGTTAGCTATTGACAGTTACAATTAAACAATAACATAGTTACAATATTTGCATGCCATTGCATAGAAATCACTAATTACGATTAATTACAAGATGGGGGAAACAAGGGTGTTGCAGCAATGGCTTGGTACTGAGTGTGTCCTCAAGTTCCCTTTTTCTTTTCTTCAATTTAATGGTTTACAACTCTTTTTCTGAAATTGACTCTGTAAGAGCATCTCCTATATAATGATGTAGTTGCATGAGTTTAGATGGTGCAACTCTTGACACATCAAATACTCACCTTAATTTTTGAACCACAAGGGAATTACCTTTTTGACTTATATCTTATCACGTTCATTCATAAAGCATGTTTTTATATTGTGAAAAATAAAGTCAACATATTATCAGTATTTATCAATATCTAGTGAAATTAGGGGTATTATTTAATATCCCATGAATGAATGCGCTATGTCATAGGTTCACTGAGTGAATACCCCGTTTTTTGAATAACATTTTTTTGTTTGAAAATGACCCTCTCTATCTGGAACTTCTTTCCTTTCCTATTATATTGAGTATTGTGCAGTGTTAAGGATGAGTTTTCAAAGAACATGGGTTCCTCTATTGTGAGGTACTATTTAATTTCCTGACTGTCAACAATTCTTTGGGCTACCCATTCCGATAGATTTTTACCCTCGATTTCCATATCTTCAATATTTATCGGGCTTCCTATATATTATGAATTGTGTTAGGAAATAAAAATACGGGACAAAAAATAATATTTCAAATCATAGCAAAAACACATGTAAATCACAGAAGATTTATGTTGGAAAACCCTTATGGGAAAAACTAGCCAACAATAGAGCTATTATTTCCCTTGGCCAAATCCAAACTAGCCAATGTTCTAGCCCTAATTGAGTGATCCTTCACTACTCAACCCTTGAAACATTATAATGGAGTATCACCAGCCTTTTATATGATTTCACCATGTCTCATGTCTCAAAGTATTGCATTTCCTCTATGATGTAGGCATGCGAGAGAATAACAATGTCATGGAGCATGGTGTTTGAGATTGATCAGTGTCTTTGGTGGAGTATTACATGTAAGAATACAACAATGCATTAGAGAAATCAATAAACATTGGATACATCCTAAACATTTAATGTTAGGAACTATTGATAGACATCGGGTCTAACATTAATCCCTATATCTTGAAACCCTATAAATTATGTGAATTTTGCATCAATACTTATCCTAAGTTATCTAATTTTTCTTCGATATGAGGCCAAATAAGACCTCAAACTTTAAACCTTGGATAAAAGATGAAATGAAACTCCAAAAATTTATGATTTTTTCCAAAACTTTAAGTTAAAACAATGACTAAGTCATTGGTTTACGTGCAATATTAATAGAACAATAAAGAATTGATTACTATAATCCCTACAACCCAAAGGGTAGGGACTAATAAGGTAGAGAACTTAATCTTGTGTGTAGAGATATTTATATTGGTGTAAAGGTTATAATTTATTTACAATACAAAATGGCTAGCAAGACAACTTAAAATTGGGTGTAGAGATATTTATTTGTACAAGTGTAAATGTTATAATTTATTTATAATACAAAATGACTAGTGATATGTTCATAAGATGTAGTAAACCTTAGTAGTTAAAATATCAAAACATGAAAGACCAACCCTTAAACTTGAGAATTAAACCCTTGTCTTTAGAAATATCAAAACACACACACCATAAACACAAGAGTGTAGTGTAAAGAAAAACCTTGATGTACAATAACCCCATTAATTATTCCTTTTGAAAGGAATCACTCCATGATCCATGATTTCTACAATTAAAGTTATGCTTCACAAGGAATTCTAGTGAATTTATTCTACTTCTTTGTATAGTTTATATCTAACCTCCTAATGACTTTCCAGTAGGTGGAACCTTCTAGTAAGCCTGCTTACAATTACTACTTTCACTTTCTATCTAACCTCTAAAGACATTTATAGTGAAGGAACTTTCTAGTAGGTGGAACCTTCTAATAATGCTTCTTACAATTATTTCTTTCACACTATATAGCAACCTATCTATATACTTAATGGGGTGAGGGTAGTACCCCATATTATCCTCCCCAGGTACATTACATTCCATCCCTCTTTGCATGTTCTTATGTAACTACTAAGTGGGACTATTTCATTGTTATGGCCACATTACATTCATTATCCCCCTTGGGTACCTCTCAAGATACCCCATTTTATCCTCCCTAGGTACATTACATTCTATTTCCCTTCACATGGTTTTTCCTTTAAACATGGGAGGAAGAGACACAATATGATTTGCTAAGAAATGTAATCAATGTTGGACACACCGACTGACGCAGATCCCCACCTCAGCAGGGTCCGCTAACCTCCCGGTCTTTGGATATTCCTATTCCCCTGGGCCAAAATGGCTCTTTAGTTCCCACTAGAACCTTCACTGTAAATAAAACCACAAGTCCTTTTGGAAGTTACGCCCGTGTGAACAAGCACTAGGTGCAAACCTCTACTCCACGTGATCCCTGACTTAACCCAAATGGCTCTTCAAGTTCGCGACTTCACATTTCATGATTTCAGGATCCCTGCTGCGAATCACCCCGACTCCTCTGATTCCCAAAACCCTGAAATGGGCTATCAACCTTTATCTCCTCCCTTACGCTTCCACCATATGACCTCTAGCCAAATCCTGGGGCCTCACCTCCGAGTGTGCCACGATTTCGTGACTTGTGAGTTCACAATGCAACTCTTCTCCCTTTTCCCGAAGTCTGAACTCGTGAATTCTTTACAATAGATCAACTATCCTGAGCCTCTCATGATCTGACAGTTCAGATTATTATTTCACGAAGTTGGGACTTCGAAACTTGTGACTTCTGGGTAGTCGTTTCCTCCACGTTCCCGACTCCTGAAATGTCGAAGCTCCAATCACCAATCAATGCCTCTCATTGATCCAAATCTAATGGCTACTATCTCTCCTAGTCTTGTGAGTGTTTAAAAACACTCGATCTTAACCTCTCCACTGATCTACTAGATCCAACGGTCTATAGAAAATCAATGTTTCTCCCTTCTAGAAATTCAACCGTCTGTTCAGGTTCTCAAAGACTCTTGGCCAAATAACTTGGCGTCCTTCTTCTTGAGCTTGGTTTCTACGAGGTGACTTCGAAACTCATCCTTCTTTTGAACTTTATGAGACTCTATCCCTTCTGAGCTTGATTCTGGCTACAAACTCAAGGATTCTAAGGGACTCTTGCACTCACTCCTTGCGGCCTTCACAATAACCTCTGATTATCCAAACACTCCAACTCTGTGTACTCCTTGTGACATAAGTTCTTCAATCACTCAATGGGTTGGAAAAAGTCCAAGACTTCAACTTGGCCTGCACACACCTTGCACAACTCTGTGCTATACTTGCACTTCTATTGGTATAAGAACAACTCTATCTCTCCTGAGATTTTCTGAGGTAAAACTTAGAATCTTGTCAACGCACTCCTTGCGGACCTTCATTGTACCCCTTGCAAGAATTATCAGGATGAGAAGAAATTGAATCTTATACTCTCCCTGTCATAGACTTCATACATTCAACATGAAATCATACACATAAGGCATTAAAACAAATGCATAGAAGAGCATATAAGAAAACTGTAAACATACCATTCAATAGATGCAACCATTATCCATAACAACACCATGAAATTGGATCAAAGCATTGTTACATTAATTCAAAGGCTTTTGGTATCTACTTATAAAACTTCTACAGTCTCTGTTCTTCTTTGATATCCTACGCTCTCTTTCTCTACAACTACTATTCTTGCATTGAGAATCATATCATACAATACATCTACGAGAGAGATTTCTAGAGTTTTCCATCATACAACTCTCAGCTATCTTATTGAAATTAAAGTCTACAACTACTTTATATTTATTACATTAAATGCCTCCAACCGACAGATGAGAGCAACGCTCAAGATTTGCATTACGATTCCCAAAACATTTAATAAAAATTATGTCCTCCCAACTACTACATTAATGTTTCATCTTTTAAATTTCAAAATGTCTTCAAAATGCATGC
>CBVK0100413777.1:0-19283 GCA_900067695.1 Picea abies
TTGGTCAAGAAAAAGATAGAATCCCAGGTTTCGGTGGTTTAGGCGAGCCTTGTTCATGGATTGTAAAATATAAGATATAAAGATCCAACTTTGGAATGGTTTCCATAAACTCTTGTTCTGTAATTCTAGTAAAAATCCATGCTACTTCTCGGTAGGGATTTTTCAATGAACTAACCTGAATTCTAGATATATCCTTTGACATTGCTGAAGGATATTCTAAGTATTATTGCAGGAGATCTAATATGTTGTTCTTCACCTTAAGGAAATTTTTAGCTTTGACTCCTTTGAATGTAATAGTTGGATCTGGTAATTTTAACATTTTCTTGAAAGTTGAAGGCGCTAAAGAGACATGGGATCCATTTTTTAGCAGAATTTCCCTTCAATTTTGAATAAACTTGCTGGCGCACCAAGAGACTATGTCTTTGTAATCGAAAAATTTGAGAATGCATCCAGATAGAGAAATACCTGATGTCCAAGTCTTATTTTCATTTATTTATGGTAGAGGCAATGTTGCGAAATAATAGTAAGACCTTGACCAGTGAAAATTGTAGTCTTCTCGTGTGAACAGGTTTAGTGTCTCCATAAAACTGTTGCGTTCTCGTGGCCATTCTAGTGTAGTTGGATAACTCTTCATATAATTCCTAAGAATATTTAAATGTAATCTTCTTCAGTAATATGACTTAAGTCATTTTTGATGGAGAATTTTGTTGGACATTGGGTTCAGTGCTTCCCGCAAGTTTCGCGAAATGGGTTAACCCCCTCTTATGGACCCTAACTTTGGAAATTGTGGTAGAGACTTATGCCTGCGGGTTTTGGTCTAATGGAAATGATAGTCCAAAAAATGGTATCAGAGCGACATGTCTCAAGTTCACAAATCGATCGGAACGCGTTGGGGGGGAGATTGTTGGACATTTGGTTCAACGCTTCCCACAAGTTTCGCGACATGGGTTAACCCCCTCTCATAGATCCTAACTCTGGTGATTCTGGCAGAGACTAATTCCTATGGGTTTTAGTCTAAAAACAATCGTATTCCAACAAAGTTAATCCAATTAAGTGATATTACCTTGAGAAGTATGAAATCAATAACGAACTTTTCAGAATTCAATTAGCAGTTACTTTATGTAGGAATATCATTAAATAGATCTCAAGAATTGTGACAAAGGTAATGGATATAGAATAGTGGGGTGGTGGGAATGGAGGAAATGTGAGAATGTTTCTGTGAGTCTGGGAACTCGCAAACCCATGGTGTAAAGGATATGAAGAAGATTATATTTAAGGGCCATTGTGAGGGTCACAAAATTTTTGGTGTATTTTGGTGGTAGCAGACTTAAAAAGAAGAGAAAGTGAATCCGTGAGTCTGAAAACCCGCGAAACTTCCATAAAGGATATCAAGAAAATGGTTAAGTCTTGGTGAAATTTGTATGCAATGGATAAGAGAGGTGAATTTTATGTAACACAAATTTATTTGGGAAAGAAACTACACCTGTTGTGAATGAACCTATCGTGACTCAAAAAATTTCTAATTAAAAATATATAAGAAGAGAATAAGTATTAAGCTACATATAGATCAACAACTAGCTCCAATTGTGGTACAGGTACCCCCTGTGGGTAACTGAGAACCCAAAATTTGAAAACCAATTTCCTTCTCCATTCGGATATGGAGTCATCTTCAAAATAAGTTCTTGTAATTTTTCTTCTTTCATGGGGTTGTCTTCAAATATTATTTCCATATAGAGAATTCCTTATTGTGAAAAACTTGAACTGAAGAAGAAAAATATATACATACAAGATCTACCTACCCTACCTTACTTGAAGGAAAGGGGCACTTTCAAGTATAGGTAGATTTCTAATGGAGCCATTCAAGCATCCATCCTATATTTGGAATGAACTCCAAAATTAGTGAAAATATTGGGGCTTGTACCAATGAGTCAAGGGCACTCTCAATGTGTACTGGAGAAAAAATGAACTAGGTGTGTTGAGAATATGGCTACATTCTTTGGCCAACAATGCTTTGGAACCATGATTCAATGAAATCGACTCTTGGTTGCTCAAGAGTTTTGTTATCTTTGATTAAATAAGGAATTCCCAATTTTAACATTCCTTCATTCAAGATTTTTGATTCACTAGCAATGTCTTGAAAACATTCTTCCCTCATGGAATGGAAATCTTGCTCATCATTGTTCTCAAGATTTATTTTTTCCACCAATTCTTCTTGTTTCCAATTCTCTTGAAGCTTTTCACCATATGTTGCAAGGCCAAAATATTCTTGTGTATTGGGTGGAGGCTCCTCGATTTCATCCTCAAATTTTCTACTTGAAAGGTCTTCATATGGAGTATATAAAAGGTTGAAATATTTGTTATCTTGTGTCCATATGGGAGAGGGTGGCTGGGAAAAAATTTCAACAAACAAATTTTCTAACCCATCCCAACAGGTAATGGTACCAGGTAGCAATGAATGGAACCATTAAATAGCATTTGCACGCAACAAATTTTCTAACCCATCCTAACAGGTAACGGTACCAGGTAGCAATGAATGGAACCATTAAAGAGCATTCGCACACAACGTTTGTAAGAATAATCGACATGTAACATTGTCTTCAAAATCCACATGCACATTTAAATCTAAACAAATTCTCCTTTGCATCCTCCGAATTATTCTTAAAGAATGTAGAAAAAAAATTCCATAGGAATATTGGGCGTCTGAAAATCTACTTTTGGTAGATTTAGATGGCCTCTATGTAATTGTATCCTTCTTTGGGAACTTGTTCCTTTTGTTGAATCTTATAAATCCATTGATGGTATTGGTGAAGAGGGTAAAGGAACACCACAACATGAATGAAATTCTTCATAGAATTCATAATATATATCTTCTTGAGATTCATGAATATTTCCAATGGAATTGCCAGGGCTTTTAAGAGTTCTTTCAATTGAATCACCAGGGAGTTCATTCTCCTGAATATTTGATTGTTCTTGACTCTCTTTGAGGTCATTCAAACATTTCTTAATAATCATTTTGTAAACCCCATGCATCTAGAACAAGGAGAAATCTTTTTGAATTTTCTTTTCGAAGATTTGAACCATGGAGACTTTGCTTCTTCCATCATATATGAAACAAAGGCTCAGATATGTTTAAAATAAATGCTTTCTCAGTATGGTTGCCAAAAATGTTGATGTTTGGATCTGTTAAGACCGAAACAACAACCTCATGAGGGTATGAATCCCCCTTCATTTTTATAGTGGTACTCATTTTTGACTAAAAGATATATCTCGAATATCTTGGATTAAGGAGAATGTTAAACAACAAACCCCAACTCTTTATTGTTATATATATATGAAATGGTTCTTTCATAACCTGATCTTATATTTATGTGTAGCAAGAAGTTTCTTTCCAATAAGAAAACAAATTGAAGGAAGGATTCAATATCAGGGTATCTTTGTACTCAACATCATATATACAACCCTCTTAATCACATATGAAAGTTGATGTATCCATATCTACTCATGAGAAATAAGAGAGAATAGTTTTGATTATCTCAAATAATTTTAAAAGAGTATTGTAGTTAAAACAAAAGAGAATTTCCCAAGAATAATTCGAACATCTCACTCTCAGAAATCCCAATATCCAAAACATCATTGAAGTCATGCCCCGAAGTAGTTCTTGTAGAGTTTTATTTATAAAATATATATTCAACATTACACAAAATCTATGACAGTCATATGCATGCATGTGAATAATCCATAATCGTATAATAAGACTTTTAAAGAATACAAGAGGAACACTCAATAATCTCATCCTTGTGCTCAATTCAAAGATTCAAGCATAAAGCTTTGAGAAAATGGTGTAGAAGAAAAAAAGTGGAGAAGATGGAAATCTCTTTTAATTGATTAGAGGTTTCAATGCATATCGATGTTTGTACCTTATTCTTCTGATCCTATGCCCCTTCCCTTCAATAATGGAACCTTCTCTAACCCCTTCATAGAGTCCTCTCTTGCTTTTTAAAATTTGCTCTTCTAGCTCCTTGAGAAAGTTAGGGTTTTCTCTTTCTGAATTTCTCACACTTTTTTTTTAAATATTCAATTTAAATAATGCCTCAATAAATCCTTATTAATGAATTTTTATCATTTAAATTCGCGCCTTTAAGTGGGCCTTTTTCATATTTAATAAAAAAAAAAAAAATTTAAATAAACTTTTATTTTTTCAAAAAAAATATAATTATTGTATTTTAAAATATATGACTGTATTTTAATTTTTTTGGGCATGATATTTAATTTCTGAGCCACGGAAACCAATTTATATGTGATATTCATTGTTGTACCTCTCTGATGAGTCCTCCTGGGCATGATTTTTTTTCATGGATCTCAAGATATGAGCTCATGAAGTCAAGGTGTCAAATAAATTTATCAGCATAGCATAAAAATATCGTTGACCGTTCTTTTAATTTTTTAGAAAAGTATAGAAAACTTCAGAGCTCAAGACCTGTCCCATCATATTCCTCGTCGAAATACCTTTCCAACGAGATAAATTTTTCACAATTCCGACTCCCTGATATCAATATATGGCCTCTAGAGCAACACGGCTCAACAACCGTCAACTGATCTTCACGAGGCAATCTAGGCCCTTAATTAAATTTCATCATTCATAAGAATTTGACTTTTCTTCATAAATTATTATTCCACATGTATTGGGATGTTGGAGTCTTTAGTGTATATAATCAAAAGTGTATTAGACACTTAGTAAGAAACAAGAGAAGAAAACACTGGAGATTTGAGAATTCGACCTTCCCTTAGGAGATTGATTAATTAATTAATATTTTAATGCCCAGTCATCTTCCACTTCGTGCCTAGTTAGCATAATTCAACAGTCCACATGTCATCGTGTGATAGGTCAATAATATGCCACATGTCACAAGTTGTTTGTTTCCATATGTCTGCCATGTGTTGCCATTAATTAGGTGTCATGTGTCATCACTCCATAGGCTACCATGTGTAGTGTTCTCATTGGATGTCGTGTGTAACCAATAGTGTGTTTCCATGTGTCATGAGATCAATGGTTGCCACATGGAGTAACTTGATTGGTGAATTATTGATGTAGGTAACTTAGTTAATGGTTGCCACATGGAGTAACTTGATTGGTGAATGATTGATGTAGGTAACTTAGTTAGGTTGCCACATGTGTGGGAAGAAGGTGGAATGACACAGAAGATGTCTGCCATGTGTTGCCATTAGTTAGGTTCCATGTATCATCCCTCCATAGGCTACTATGTACAGCATTCTCATTGGATGACATGTGAAACCAATAGTGCATTGCCATGTGTCATGATATGAATGGTTGCCACATCGAGTAACATGATTGGTTAATGATTCATGTAGGTAGTTTAAATATTGGTTAAGTGTGGGAAGAAGGTGGAACGAGAGGGAAGAGGAGGGTAGTGTAGGGGGAGGGATAAAATGTAGGTGGAGGAGGGATAAGGGTGATGTAAGGTGATGTAAGAGAGGGGGTATGTGTATTGGTTATGGTGGAGTTGGGTTCGTAGGTTCGAGAGTGAGGGAGGTGAGGGGGTGAGGGAATGAGTCTGAACCAGATGGATTTTAAATAAAATAATAAATTGAATATGATGTAAAGAAGTGGGGAGTGGGTGAAGTGAGGAGAAATAAAAGAGGGGAAGAGATAAGTGGAGTATGGTGGGTGGGGTGAGTGAACCTTCCATGCTATAATAAGAAGAAATTACATGGGTCTTGAACCCGTGAAGATTCAATAAACTAGATGGTTTATGAACCCGAAAAATTCAAGAATCATGGGTTATGAACCCGAGAAATTCAAGAAAATAGTGTGGAGTGATGTGTACCAAGATATGAACATGGCTTCGAGAACTTGAACATGGCATGGTTCCAAGAATTGAATGTGGTTCTGAAAAATTGATCACAGTTCCACATGGAAGAAGCGCTTTTGTTGCTTAAATGCAAACCTAGATATCTTGAGCATATGAACTCATATTTTGAATCCGAAAAATGTGTGATGAAAATGAGACTGAGAAATATGCAATGAACTTATAATCATTCAAAAAAAATATTTTTCTAATATCAAATTTTTAATTATTCTATGAACAAGAAAATAGGGGTGACCGTTTTTTGGTCAACGATACCATAAAGCATTATCTGGTAAATGTAGAATAGATTTACGGAGATTTTTGGAACATGCAAGATTTTCTCAAAACTTTTTTGTTGGAGTTCTACTCTCCCTTGGCCAATAATCTCAACTGGAGTATCATCTCCCATGAGGATGGGAGGACCCATGCATGCAGAAATAGAAGATAAAACATTTTATGTTCCTTCCATATTGTAATGTCTCGACTAATTTTTTTTGGTTTTTCTTCTTAGTTTACAGTTTAGACAATTAAAGAATAGTTTGCACTCATAGTTCTACCCACAGTTTACAAGTAAATTTAACCTCTACAAATAACTCTAAAAAAAAACATCAAATACAGTGCTCCAAACATTATTGCATTAAATATTATGATAGTAGAAAATACATTGAGAAAAACCCAGCAACAGTACAATAATGAGGAACTTGGGTTATATTCCATATGTTGTCCTTGCAAAATGTTGAGATAACCAATTCTATAGATCACAATATAACAACTTCAACAGAGGATAACAATGTTGTAGATAAAAGAGTTTAGCTAAGCAATTGTTTATATAACAGCTTCAGAACTTGGTGAATATGTTGTAGGTGACAACCCCCTATAATCGCCCTCCTAACAGCTACAAATCGCTTCCAACAACAAGCACTACTTCAGATCTGTAAGATATGACCCAACAATTAAAATCCTTCTCCCAACAACTAGTTTCACGGCCTTAGTTGTGGTATTCTTCATGAGATTACACCCAACTTCTAGGAAAGTGTGCCCAGTCGCTAAAGAAATCATCCAACAAGTAAGACCAACGCCCAGCAAGAAAGAAATGCACCCAGCAAGCAAGAAATATCCCCTGTAGTCAGTAATACGACCTCCTCTCATGCGTTAGGGATTCAATAAATTGATCCAATGTCGACATTTTCCAAGTTGCTCCTAAAGTGAATATGTTTGTATTGAACGATGAGACCAAAACAGCATAATCCAAACCAAGTTTTGCCAATACAGGAAGGATCAGTTGATTGTGTTGAGTTGATTTGTCTATACCACAACCCTTTAGATGAAGGAGGGACTTGAACTTCATAAACAAGTCCTGGAGGTTATCAAAATTCCTCGGATCTAAGGAATTCAACTCTCCCTCAAGCATATGGCCTCACATTTTGTCCCGTTTGCGAAAGAGATGCTACAACTTCGTCCAAATCTCATCTGGTGTGGTACAAACTTCAATGTGAAACAAAAGCTCAAGGGACATAGACATGCAGATGAGGTCGTAGGCCTCATCCATGCGGTTGAGACACCCATTATTCACAATAGCAAATGTTGGATCCACCTCTGTGGCCATTGTAATCTAGTATAAGCCTCTACATCTGAGTTGATGCATAATTTTTAGCTTCCACTCAAAGTAATTATGTGGTGTGAGAAGTATTGCTTGCAAGTACTCCATCTTCCTCCTGAACCTGCAAATAAAAATGCGTATGCTCTTTCTCCTAGTAATCAAGGCTCTAATACCATGTGAAGTTTACACAGTGAATCTAGCTAGTAGAAAAATCACACAAAGCTTGTGAAAGAGAGAGAAGAGAAGAGAAACAAGCTTGAGAGAAAGAATGAATTGTATTAATTGAATGAGTAAAATACACATGATATACTCTACATGGCTAAGTGAATGCACCATAGTAGTGATCTAGAGAGATCTAGACACTTAGTGATAAAAACCGAAGTAATTTTCCACCTAATCCCAGTTAATCGATCCATGTAATCATCAATTAACTGAGTCACACATGTGGAAGTGAGAGAAACACATGCAATCACAAGATATGCGCCCTCTTGGCCACATGCATCAGATCTGCACCCTTCTGGTGAGGAAACTAAGGTGAACATGCAATTGTTGGTGATCAAACTGAGGTTGTCATGCATGAGTAGCCTCCACTAGTCTAATTGAGGTGTAATTGACTCTAAACTAAAGAGGGAAGGCACCCTTTGTAGGGGAATATTCTCAAGAGAGAATATTCTCATCTATGGAAGCACCCTCAACATTGGACTATCAACCTTAGGAAAAGAATTACCTAGGTGATTGTGTAATATCTCCAATAGATGCATCAATAGTCAACCTTGGCCCATGCACAATGGTCTCATTCAAAAAACCCTTCAAAATGTGTTATACCTTAGAGTCAAAAACCCTCTCCTCACATACTATTGAACCGTCCACTTGAATAGGTTGAGGTGAACAGTGGACGTTAGTTTGTGTTTTACATACCCCTATCGTTGACCAACCCACACTACTCAACAATTCTAAACACAGAGAAAATGGGCTTAAACCACCACATGCAATGTGCAAACCCAATCCTATTAACCCTCACTCTAAAACGATAAACCCACCAATGAAACTCGAGGAGCAAACTGAGAAGGTGCATGAAGAAATGACTAAGGGAAAAATTGACAATGGAGAACATGGCTTACTGGATGAGGAATAATTAACTCCATCCTGCCAACCCACTTGGGAAGATGAGACCCCAATCTATGTAGATCAATTCGAACCTCACAATACCTAACATAAGCTATAATGCAACTTATCACATCCTATCGGCCTTGTATCCTCCAACATTAAGCCCACATAAGGTTCTAATCTTGAAGTCATCCATCCTCCAAAGCATGACCCCATGGACCTTGAAAAACCACCGCCTCACAAAACAACTACCAATCCACTCCATGATCCTCACAATGACCATATATGCATACCTTCAAATGTATTGATGTATAATCCACCTTGTCAAGATCCATTTTCCACTATACCTCCTTCAAACCAAAACCAAACCTCACACGTTTTGAAGGATAACTTATTTCAACTCAAGGCCCATTTATGAACCACCATTACCTCCACAAAGCCATTAAATAATTTCCCATTTAACAAAATTGAATTAGTAAAATTAACCAAGAGATAGAATTGGCATCGGTATCTCCCATATGGAATTTTATTGGTTTTACCCTTAATTTAATGATAACAATTAAGTTGACATCTGAATATTGCAAGTTTGTAACCCATTAGGAAATGACATAAACTGAGAAATAAATTGGCAGAACATGACAAAACTCAACCTCAAGGAAGTGGTTTTGTTTACCATTAGTTAAAGAAAGGAGGCAACAAACGTAGAGTACTTACATGTCTTCAACTTCCAAATACCATGCTTGCCCAAATTTTGAGATACAATATTATGTTGAAGTGTATAGATTTCTTCCACACGGGCATTCCATAAATTGTGGTTCTTCATATTATAGTTTACCAAAAGCAATAATAGTGTTAGCCTTGGGACTAGCTCTTGCATGTTTGAAACACCCTCCAATAACATAAAATGCAAATTTAGTACCCAAGAATATACAAAGCTCGAAAAGTAGAGAGGCTAAAGAAATAGAAGAAGTACAAGACAGATGGAATTTCCAATAATACGTAAATTAAAGAATTGAAAATGAAAACAAAGCCCCACTGACTTACCCTTTGGGGGAATGTGTATTGCAACCAATGTTTTAAACTCAGACTTAGCCCTGCTTGGACTCAACTCAAAATTGCACCGGTTTGAATTTTATAACTCAATTTACTAAAAAATGTATGAATATTAAAATTTTATTAAAAAAAATATTTTTCAACTCAAAATTGCACCGGTTTGAATTTTATAACTCGATTTACTAAAAAATGTATGAATATTAAAATTTTATTAAAAAAAATATTTTATAGACTCCAAACCATTAGAGACAATAGTATGTAAATTTTTCTCATGTATATACCATGTGGAGGTGAATATATCAAAATGGAATCGAGTGCAAAAAGCATGCTACAATCTACAAGGCTCTAAATGGCCTCTAGAGTCCAAAAAGCATGCTACAAGCTACTAGCCTACTACATATCACTAATTAAAATGATCAATCATCAAACTCATCACCATTGTTGGAAATGGGATCCTTATCATGAGCTACAAGGTCATCCTCGAGCTCAAACTTGTCAAACTCCTCAAGGATATTTGCAACTATAGTAATAGTACTAGTACTAGTACAACTAGTCCCTATCATACATGGTGCTACTCCTACTAGTGGATCCAAATCCAAATCAATCCACCCCTAGTCATCAATATCAAGATTAAACTCGTTTCAAGTGAGCCTCCTATACCCATTTTGACGTTGGATCGATATCACCCAACACAATGGGATTTGTATCAAGTCTTCTATTTAGTAACTGGACCATATCAAGATTAAACTCTACCAAGTGAGTCTCCTATACCCATTTTGACGTTGGATTGATATCATCCAACACAATGGGATTTGTATCAAGTCTTCTATTTAGTAACTGGACCAATTATTTTCATATTTTGGAACTCCTATATCTAGGAGTCAAAATTGCTATTTTTGGAATGTCTATTTTTAGTAGGTCTATACTTCACAGGGGGCATGTAGCAAAGGAGCAGGGTGACATTTGGCATCTTTTGATGGTTTAGTGGACTTGTCTTTGGTTCCGTGCAATTTAATTTGCTAAAATTCTGAAAATTGGTAACTCTATTGAATTTTGGATGGAATGTAGAATTTTATTTTCATCATATGAGGTTTGATGAGGTTGGAACCCCACTTAGAGATCCTAAAAAAATTAAAGATACTATTAAAAAATTTAAGTAAAAGTTTTCATTTTCTTTATATTTCTCTTTTCAGCCTTTTACATTTTATTTATATTTTTTTTTCACCCTATTACTTTAAAAATTTTATATTGTCATTCAAGGTTGGCTTCTGGCTCCAAAAACTCCAAATGCTCAATGAGAGAGGTGTGAGGAAAATGGGGAGGGAATCTATATAGTGTGATTTTAGGGTTTAACTTTAGTTTAGGTTTAAAAAATTCAAAATTGTTTTTCCCCGAAAATGGTGTTGCAGCCTATAGGGAACCAACCTGGTACGGAGGGAATCTATATAGTGTGATTTTAGGGTTTAACTTTAGTTTAGGTTTAAAAAATTCAAAATTGTTTTTCCCCGAAAATGGTGTTGCAGCCTATAGGGAACCAACCTGGTACAAACCTGGTCGAGTAGGTAGGGTCTCAACCAAGTTCATCTAGTTTGGTACTGAACCAATCCCCCGAGCTAGTTTGGTGGCTGAGTCAGTGCCCTTGAGGGCCAACTTGGTCAACTCGGCCGAGTCCAAGTCCAATTTGATCAAGTTTTAAAACACTGATTGCAATTTATTTGATAGATAACGTGTCCATGAATAGAGAAGTGCCTTGTCTCTCTATACACTAACTCACTTTAGACAACCTTCAAGTTGATATGAGATGTGTTACAATAAGATCTTCATTGAAGAGTGTAATGTTAATAAATGAGATGGAAAATTCGTAATCCTCAAAATAATGTAGTGCACATATCCTTTCCAAAGTTCAATTCCACCAGATAATTGTTATTTAAATCACATACCATCATAAAGTTTAGATTGAAAGGAGCACCTCTTGAGACAATGAAATGTAAAGAAATAATATAAATCTCTACAACGAACACTGCAGAACTGATCCCACTTATGCTTTGCTGCCTATAACTGTTTGGTTCATATGAATAAAAATCCAACAATCTCAAGATCTATTATAACTAGAACACAGAGTCACATGATTACCATCATGTTGTTTGCTACATAATATCATATACTTAATTAAAGGAAGCATGGGCTGAAATGCTGAAATATAAAGAAACAACATAAAGCCAAATAATTTCCATTATGAAATTATTCAAGTACTACTTTTCTCACTATACCTTCATGGTTGAAATGCATAGAATCCGGCACTGTGAAATTTTTTATCCAGCATGTAGATACTTACGCATGATCTACATCATGCAGCATATTATTAAAACTCCATTCGCTCTAAAGACAAGCCAGAATGGAAGTGCAATATGGAATAGTCAAAAAGTTTCAAATGGTGAAGTCCAATCCCAAGAGACATAGTTGGGTTCTAAATTACATTATTTGTATGAATTATGAAGTACACATGAATCTGCTCTATGCTGTAAGGGATTTACAAAGGAATATCGAGTTTGAAGCTTACTGGTGCACACCTATTACATGTCATGGTTTGTATGCCATGGAACCCAGAGGTGATTTTGAATACAAAGGAGAAGGATTGATCTTAAGCTCCTCATTCAGTAGAATCAATCTAAATCAATCCACTTCGAGCCTAAAACCATGCACATTCTTTCTCCATCTATGTGTCTTCACTATAAATGAGATGTAAACGGTGAGACTTTCAAGTTGAGAAACTGCCCCTGCAATTCAATCCTTATTTCCTGAACCACCTGCATCTGAAAATTCATTTGAGTCATCTCGAACCAACTGAAAATTGCTATGCACATTTGAAGGTGAGTCTAAGCTGCTAGCTACACCATATGGGGATGCTGGAGGATCAAGGTTTCCCGACTTCGTCTGTATAAAACATAACATCAAATTTTACTACCAGGATACAATCCTACAAAAATCACAACAAAAGCTATTACTATGCCCAAAACATATTCCAAATAGTTCAGAAAGAGCCAAGTACCTTGTTCCTATCACGCCAGGCAAGCCCAAATGGACGGGAAAGTAAACCTGGTTTCTTTGGAGACAATTCCTGTGGGATTTCCCGACTACTATGTCTAGGTGAAGCATCTACACCTGCAACTCTGCAAAAGTACACAAATTGCCATCAGAGTAAAAATTGAAAATAATTCAGAAGGGTTATTTTCAGTATTAATTACAACCTAATATAGAGTCCAAAAATGAGGGAAATGATAAAACATAGTAGATTATCCTTCTTTAGATGAAAACTATACACTTGGATTGTACTAGATTTTATAGTTATTTCTAAGACTAATATTTTCCATGATACTGGCATAAGATCATAACACCACACTCATGAAAAGCAACCAAGAACCCCTACTGTTCATAAGATTAACTAACATATTATTCACAATTAATTTTCATTAACTGATATAATGGAGAAATGGTATATATATACATATATATATATATATATATATATATATATATATATATATATATATATATATATATATATATATATATATATATATATAGATATATTCTGTCCAAGGATGCTGACCTATGGTCAAGACCATTTCTCCAAGGAGCACCGACTCAATTTATATACTCAGCCTGTGTGAATTCTTTTCAAGGCCCAAACATCGAATTCTTTAAAGCTTCCTTGAATTTGGCCCATGGCCCATTCAAGTCATAAAGACCGCAACCAGTGGCATCTGAGCAGGTTTTGATTCTCACACAAAGCCATGAGAGAGATGCAAGTAATAAGAACTACATTAATACGCAGTTAAATGTAAATAATATTGAACATTTGTTTATCCTCTTGTTTGAAAGTTATTAATGTTTTAAATGGACTCCACATATTTAACCAACTACCTAACATTTCATGTTGGTCACATGTTAGGTCCCTATCCTTTAAGTTGACCTATAACACTAACTCTTATTTGAGAGTTTTTATGATTCCAATCTCCCAATTCTGATCCACCCTCAGTACAAAATTTCAAACGTTTTCGAAGAACACAACTAAAAAACTGAAAGACAACTGCAACTTTTTTATTACTTTTGATGGGGTATTGAAACAAATTCTAAAGCTTAAAACTTCAGAAATTTTAAATAGGTCTTCTTTTAAAATACTTTAACAAATCCTAGGTATTGCACATAAGTTTATCCGAAGAAGGATTTCTTCATTTTGGCTAGCAACTTAATGTTGGCGAAGAAAGTCCAAACAATGTGGATATTTTGCAAATGATCTCATCGGGACTTACACGAAAACCAAAATATCATCCAATTAAACCTCTACAAACTTACCAAGATGCAATCAGAAGATGTCATTGATGATCTTCATGAAAGTGGTAGGTGAATTAGCAAAGCCCAAAGGCATGACCAGCCATTCAAAGATACCAAACATGGTCTTGAAATCTATCTTCCAAATGTCATTGGGTTCCATATGCACTTGGTAATAGCCTGAAGCAAGGTCCATCTTGGTGAAATACTTCGGCCCCTTGAGTTGATCAAGAAGGTCATCAATTTGGGGTAATGGGTAGCGGTTCTTAGTAGTGACCTTGTTACGGGTTTTGTAATCTGTAAAAATACACCACTCGTGTTGTTCCTTCTGGGAAACCACCAAGGCTGAAGATCTACATGGTGATGTGTTGAGCTCGATGTTACCAGAGTTATGCGATTTGAGGTGTCATATGTAGGAAAATAGGGAAAGGCAGAACCAATTACCAATTCAATAGAATGTTGTATGTTTCAAAGGGGTAAGCATTGAGTTCTCCAAACACATTACTATATCAATCAACAATTTGTATATCAGAGGGAGACAGATTCCCTTCGTTGTCTTCCTTGATTTGGAGAACAATGCACAACATGAGTTTGTTAAGAGCGACATATTTAACAATCAGTCTACCAAAAAGTACAAGTGAGATAGTAGAATAACAAGTGGAAGTGAGTTTCTATGTCTTAATGTCCTTGCGGAGCCTGCAAGTGATCAAGTAGCTATCATATTGTGCATGTCTACCATAATGATATGGCCTACCCAAAATCAAATCAAAACAAGCGAGGAGTGACATCACATTTCATCGTGTCTTAGAAGCATCCAATGGCAAATGGGATGGAGCACCTCCAAGTGAAAGAGTAGGTTGTCTAAATTCCTTAACCCAACCAAGTTGATATAGGTGTTAGGATATTTAGACACTTCGGAGTTAGTTAAGATCAACTTGGTCTAATGTTTCGTTAGGTAAAAGTGGGTTTCTTAGTGTGTTTATTTAGTATGCATTAGTAAGCATCTGTAGTTAGGTAATCTAATGGTCATGATATATTCCCGACATAGAGTGATCTAACGATTCATATTCTCCTCGATCTTAACGGCTACATTCATCTGTGGCTTAACACCTGATTGGTCCATGATCTCTATTTAAAGAGCATGGAGGGTCATTTGCCGATGATCAGTTGTGAGAAACTCTCTTGTAAATCTCTCTATAATATTTTCTTTTGCATTAATAAATTGCTCAGCATGGAGGGTCATTTGTCGATGATCGATTGTGAGAAACTCTCCTGTAAATCTCTCTATAATATTTTCTTTTGCATTAATAAATTGCTCCAAGTGGTCACGTTGGTTGGGGTCGTGGATGTTTCCCCACAAGGGGTTTTACCACATAAAAACATCGGTGTGTTGATCTTTGATCTGGTTGTGTGAGTGGTTAATGAAGATGTTCATCCTCTATTGGAATACCTATGTTGTCGAACAAGATGATCATAATAAAAAATGATATATTGACCATATTGACTATAGCAACTACTTTTAGGCTTTTTGCATAACCACTTTATTTTATTTTAATTTATTTCTTTTTGGGGATAATTCCAAGAGGAAATGGTCAAAAAGGGGTTTTATGACTTTAGGAAATCTGTTTTCTTAGTTCATCATGGTATAAAATTATGTGAAGTGTGTAAAATGAGTGGAAATCACATTTTATGTGGTGTATTTCAGTAAACCTGGTTAATTTGGTCTAAGTGACCAACTTTTGGGTGACAAAAATGACCATCAAATGTTTTCAATATGGTAGACGATGGAAAAATCCTAGAGAACCCAAGGCTCTTTAACAAGACAATGACATAATGAAGGTATAGGATCCTTCATTAACAACACATCGAAAGATGTTTGTCCTGTGCAAAGATAATTGGATTTGGAAAGAAATCTAGTGTGCAATCCTAGGGTAACTTTGGTTAAGGTCAAATGTAATTAGATGAGTGTTTAAGGGGATCAACTCCACTAAATGAAGTAATAATGCTTTTCACCACATAGGTCATCTCTAAATGACCTTAAGGGAAGACATGGCATAGGGTTCATGAGCCAAATGTTCATTAATATTGTAATTGTGAGTGACTCATGCATTTGGGTTGTGCATAGACCTTTGTAAAACACCTTTGGGGGGATGAAGCATCATAACATTAGATGGCTTATCTATCTGCAAAGATCCACTTGTACGGGATAAACATTAATCCTTATAAGTAGGACCATTCTTATTGTTATCATAATTACAAGTTATCATCTATATATAAGCATCCTCTTCACTCATGTACACGTTAGCATTTGTACTATTACCCCCTTGCATAGGATTTTTGTAATGTACCCCATCCCATCTGAGTTCCATTACGTGTGGAGATACTCATAAATAAAAAATTCTAGTAACTAATAAAGTAGCTTACCAGCAGCGACAGGAGAACATACAATTTTAACCATTTGTTGATACTGTGAACTAGATGCATCTACAACATTCTAAAATAATATAAAATGCAGCTAACAAACTCAAATAAAGTAGCATATAAATCATTCTTAGAAACAAAGTTAATACACATCAATTAAATTCATAATGCAACATAGAAACAAGATAAAACACTTATCTTTTAAAAATGGTTGTAAAATCAACTACTTGAGACAGACGTTCCACCCAACAACAGACTTGTTGTTCCAAATATTGACAACAATTCACCCTCAAGCTTGGGCTAGCAATCCACAAAAGAGGGTGGTCTCTCATTGTCCACTCATAGCTCAAAAAATACCACAACCCACTAGTATTCTCCTACAACTATCTCGATTTTCCAGGTCAACTCTCTTCCTCTCAACCTGCCTAACCCAAGGAATGTACCCCTTCACTTCTCTCATTCCCTTGGGCATCCCATTTTTTATCGGGATCTCTCTGGCACATGTAACCAGGAATCTCACTACTGGGAAACTAGCAACAATCACTTGTTGTTATAGTGAAACTCACACAGGAGTTCTCTCTTCAGGCCTAAAAACTTGTCTCTTCATTCTTATGATCCAAATATGCTCCAGAATTCTCCTCCATGGTTGATCTAGCTCTAAATATCTTCTTTCTTATTCTCTACTTGTTGTTCATGCAAAAACATGACTATCTAAAACTGTTGTAACTTCCCATACAAATTTTCCTCTCTTTGTCTTGCTTTCTTAACTTACACTCTTCCCCAAACTGATTGTACTCAATATCATGCTTCCAATAACTATGGGATGTGACTCCTCACACCCACCCTCTTACATGCATTCAATTATTGGCTTTAGGAACACTCAATCAGAAAATAGAAGTTTAATACATAATCATAATAAAATTCAAGAATGTGGGTTGAATTAATAGACATGGGTAATTCCTCCTTGGACCCCTCTCTAATACATCATCTTACACCCTCCCCTCTCTTGTGGATTAATCAGCCCCCATCTATGTCCATGTCCCCCAGCAGTTGGCATCACATTTTATTATTAAACTTCAGAAATACAATTCGCATATACATCGATTGGCCACAACCATACATTAAGCATTAATTAAACTAAGGACTATATTGGGGATGTTACATCCCCCCCTCCCCTACAATTGTGTTCCATCCTCGATGCACACTGTGTCTATATGCATGAACAAATTTACATCATAATACTAAGAAATAAAAATTTTACAATTTTACAACTCCAACAACAGTTCCAACCAAAAACTCTTGTTTCTCTCAACCCGTTGACCCAAGGAATGTACCCCCTTCACTTATCTCAGTCCATCATGTTGTACCATTATTTTATTAATTCCCCTAGCATAGGTTTTCTAGGAATCTGGGATGCAATTCTGGAACTCTAGTTGCTCAAAATGGAGTCTTGCATTCTTATATTATGTTTTCTTCAAAATTGTCAACATTTTGCAGGTATTCCTCACGCATGTTTTCTTCATGCTCCCATGTATCATCTTTGTGACCATAATACGTCCATTGAACCTTTACTAGCCCTATGGATTTGTTCATGGTCACTTTTAATTTTTGGTCCAGGATGCATACTCGTTTCACCCACAAATCCCCTTCGTGTTCCACCTAGAACACAATCCAATCAATTATGTGGTTAGGTTTATGAACATATTTCTTTAATAATGACACATGAAATACATTGTGCACTCTCATGGATTCACACAATGCTAGCATGTATGCAATTGTCTTTATATTTTCTAGGATTTCAAAAGGTCCACATTATCTTGCTACCAAATTTGGGAAACTTCCAAATCTTAGCAAACTTCTCTTTGCTTTTACTTTTAAAAACACAAGCTCACCCACTTTAAAATCTATGAAAACTTCGTTCTTGTCTACATAATGTTTTTGCATGCCCTGGGTAGCCTTTAAATTATGCTTGATCTTTGTCATCTTCTCTTCAATTTCCTTCAACAAATTTGGCCCAATAACCGCTCTTTCTACTAGGTTATCCCAACTCACTAGCGTGTTACACTTTCTACCATACAATGCTTCAAATGGGATCATTTTCAATGAAGCTTGATACCCATTATTGTAAGCAAATTCCATTAACTGGGTATAATCCTCCCACTTTGATGGTTGGTCCATCACATACATTCTAAGCATGTACTCAATCATTTTTTTAGTCCTGTTTGTTTTCCCATCTGACTCTAGGTGATACTTTGCACTAAGATTTGGATTTTTCCCAAAACCTTTGAACAAAACCTTCAAAAAATTGTAAGTGAATTTTGGATCTCTGTCTGAAACAATTACCTTGGGAACTCCATGTAGCCTGGAAACTTCCTTTACATAGATTTCTACAATATCGTTTTCCTTGTTTGTAGTATTCACTAGAATAAAATGAGTTTCCTTAGTTAATTTATCCACCACCACCATGATGGAATCATGTTTCTTCATTGTTCTGGGCAGCTTTGTAATAAAATCCATTATAATTGCTTCCTGTTGGATTATTGAGAGGGGGGGTGAATCGGTAATAGAGAAATTTAATCCTTTTTAACCATATAATGCAAGTGTTATATCAGTCTAGCACTATCATCCAATAATTGCAGAGTAACTAAACAATGAACAAATGAGCAATCATACACATACACAGTACACCAGTGTTTTTATGTGGAAACCCAAAGCAAGAGAAAACCATGGAATGTTTTTTATTATATGTCTTGAAGAATCACATTCATTGGAAGCACAAACTTCCTTTGTTTTCCAACTACAACTGGAAGGAGGCTCCAAACCCCTATTTTATCAGGCTACAACCTAAGGGAAGCTCTAACTCCCCAATTCTCTGGCTACAACCAGAAGGAGGCTACAACCCC
>CBVK0100413778.1:0-19282 GCA_900067695.1 Picea abies
AAGTAAGAAAAACTAGTTCCAGTAGTGGAACATACCTATGCTCAATTCAAGGAGATGCATGCAGTAGATGGACTCTCGAGGGAATGTTCCCTCCTGGGTATAGGGTGTCAAATTGCAAAGGATAGAAATGGGGCTCTTCTTGGTTGAGGATGAAAAAAATGCCAAGGCAAATAGTTTATAACGCAAAGTGAGAACCAACTATAGGCTCATTACTGCAAGCAAGGGCATGATATGCAATCACAACTTAACGCCAAAAAATGTCATTTTTCATGACGTTTAGTCTACTTGGTGTGAAAAAAGGATAAACTTGTGCCAAAAAGATGTCCTTTCAAATCCAATTTATGAGTGTGAAAGAGACAAGTTCACTCGACAATCTTTTCAATTTTTGAAAACGAGTTGGAAAAGATCTTATCTAAGACTCATGACCTTTCAAGTCCAACTTAATGATTGTGAAAGGGACAAATCACTCGGCAATATTTTTTCTTTTTAGACAAGTCAGAAAAGAGCTTAACTCGGACTCGCTAAGAGGTTTCTAGGTGGCATGACATGGGGGAGGCCAAGGCTCTCATGCTGAACTTCTGTGGAATGTCATTATCTTACGAATAACCGACATAATCTTGGGAAAACCCAAAGATCTCCAAGTTGAGGAGGATAGAGTGCTAGAAAAGGTTATCATATCCATGATATATTAGATGATGTCTCTTACTGGAAAAGACATAGGGGGGGCATTGGATACCCCACAAGACCATCCCAATCAAAGGGAACTTCCTCAGGACTTGGAGGGGGAGTACTTGGGGAGAGAAAAACTCTCTCTTGTTTAGAAGGAGCGTTATCAAGAATGATGATGTCATGGTTAAAGGATGCATCACTCTCCACAAGGAGAGTAAGCTTGTCCAGAGACTGCACTGATATGACCACTTATTCAATTCTAGGTTGAAGAGGATGCGCGATAACAGGGATAGGGGACACATCACCTTCAACAATGGGGGTGTGGTCATGAGAATATTGCAGTGGAATTACTGCCATGTCAATCAAAGGAGACATGGGATGTGGGGAAACCATAGACACTTCATAACCCAAAGGGCCCTCGGGTGAGAACCACGCTTCTAGTATCCCAACAGTAGCTGGAAACAAATGAGTAAGGTGATCTCCTTCAGAAGCACTACAAAAGAATTTAGGCTTACATCTGAAGCATCTAGGCTTCTCTATTCCCCCAACGTCATTCCCAATGACTGGTGACATGCTCTCAACGTGACTGACATAGGTGAGAGAGTCATCTACTACATGATGTACAGAGGTTGGATATGTGACATTGACATGACTCGTGGTGACTAGATTGATTCCCCTAGCATGACTAGCAGTGACTGGGTGAGGGTTGTCAACATGACTTGTAAAGGTTGTTGGCCCATCTCCAACATGACTGGTAGTTGTTGGTGATGGAGCTCCAATATGACTAGTAGTGATTGAACTAGCATTCAGTTGTGGTATTTGATATGAAGGTCTAGGGAAAGATTGGATTTGAAACATTGCAGGCCAGGAAGGGTCTTGGTTTACCCCCTGTTCCTATCTGGAAAGGTAGTATCCTTCACCTAACTGATCCAAAGAGGTGTGTACGGGCATCATCACTGAAGTCTGTGAAGAGATGGAAGTATAATAAGAACTATTCAAGTGAGGATATATGTTGCCCCCTTGTGAAGGGGTTCCGTGAAGATGGTAGCCCGAACCGGAAAATTGATTCTCCTCAGATGAAACACTCATGGATATATGAGGACCCGCCATGGAAAAAGTGTTCGAAGGAACAAGTATGGTGGACGAAAGATACACAAATGGGGTGTAATAAGTAGAATAAGCACCCATTTGAGCACTAGCTCTTGAAAGAGCATAACTAGGATTGGATTTGTAAGAGGGGAGGTTCCAACCTCCCACAGTGAGGGTTGGTTGAGGGACATGACTCATATCAAACAAAGATGTAGGTAGTGGGTCCAGGGTGCCCTTAGATCCAAAGATAGGATTCATATAATTGGGCCAAGGAGAGGATGGAAAAGTTGAAGGAACATTCGACATATCAACAGGAAAATGACTAGAGACCCAAGTCTTGGACTGAGCATCATATTTTTTCATACCATTACGAAAAGTGGATGGATATGCCCCCATGAAATGAGTGAACATCATGTGGGGGTTAGAAATAAATGAGGGATCCAAAGGAACTCCACTATCCATGATAATGAAAACTCAGTAAAAACTCCTAAGACCAACTAGTAATCAAAGAACACACCAAAACTAAAATGGCCAACATGCACACAAACGGGGTAAAGTGGCTAAAAGTGGTCTCCCTCCCTAAAGAAGGTATGTCTTGCCCAAGAGGGGCTTGATACTCCCTGCTAAATATCAGAGGTAACATAATTAGTTATAAGGGCCCTCGTGAGCTTAATAATTAGTCGGTCAGATCCCCCCAAAGAGGTAATCCTCCATAAAGGTTGTGTGATGTCTGACCCATATCTGACCCAAGGTACCTACAGAATAACCCCTAGAAGTAACCTATGTGGCACCTAAGTCAGGAAACTAAGAAACCAATGTATAATCTATGCACAGTTGAGCAGTCATAAGTCAGGTCCACCATATGGGTAGGGTAGCAAAGCCCGAAACTTTGAAAGTATTGCCTCTCACAGAGGTAAAGGCACTAGCAATATCCCCAGATACGAATAGGTCCCAAGAAATATCTCTAATTCTAATAAGGTATCGAGGGGATATCCCTTCAACCAACCTCGTGCAACCTCATGATTAACTTCGGTGTGAGCGGAGCCTCCTGATATTACCAATTATACAATGGATTTCTCCACTCCCTTTGTCAGACACATATGTTGATTTAATTGCCTTGGAGAAGTTTACTCACAAAATCTTATTCCAAGGCACTAAATCCTAAGCTAGTTTGTGTACCCTAGAAAATAAAATCGTGACTAATCAATTTTAAATTATAGTGTTAATTTTAGTGGTCGTTCTTACTCAAAAAGGTATGGTAGTGAAACTCATGATGTTATGACTCAACAAGAAAATTAAATATGAATATAATGCAAAGTCCTAACTTCAATTTTCAATGAATGATATGCTTCTAATAACAAATGCAATTTTCAATTTCAACTTTGAAATTCTGAATTAAAAATGAAATCTTTCTTTACATGCACTAAGCTAATGAGAAAGACCCAAAATATCAAAATTACCAAGAAATGAAAAATGCTTAATGTTCTTGTATTTTCAATATAAGAAAAATGAAAATGCATGGACTGAACAACAACTTGATATATAAAACTCTATTGTGTATAGAAAGAGATAACTCAAGAATAATACCAAGCAAAACACCTAGCCTAATGTACAAGGACAATCAGAATGAAAAGGTGATGAGAAAGACTCCGCCCAAAAATTCAACCCCAGATAGGTTTCCTGTCATCCCACAGGAACTTAACAGTCACTACAGAGACCCAAGAAGACTCAAAAAACATCAAATCCCACCCAAAAACCACCAAAAACCATTAAACAAGCACAAGATGTTGATGTACATGACTATTCAAGGAAACATAGTGTATGTATGTAGCTTGTAGAGGGACAAATGCAGCTGTCAAGCCAAAAATCACGTATATGTTTCAAAAACAAATCTAGGCAAGGGAGAAGGCTGAAAAAACTTAGACCCAGAGTGAACACAGGCTATCAAGCAATGATATGACAAGAAACACAATAGGAACAAGAGAAATATAAGGAGAAAAACACTCCAAACCCTAATAAAGAAGATTTAATCCCCAGTATGGTCTCCAATTCTGTTACAAGGAAAATCTCTCTATGTCTAGGGTAAACCACAACAGATAGAAATGACTATAGAAATAAACTATATTCTCAAGTATGCTATGTAAACAAATATGCTAGCAAGATGAGATGAAAGTCCTACCTCATCCAGACGTTCGAAGAAGTCCACATTTGAGCACTTGAACCAAATAAATATACCTGCAACTAATCCTCAACAAGCAAGAAAAGAAATCATATGGTGATAATAAATGATGTTAGCACATTCAATAGCATAATCCATTAATAAACATGATAAATACGCCCATGGAATAATAATTCAAATATTTGCAAGATATCAATTGGAAGGGAAAAGAGTATTTCTATTAATATATGATCAGTAGAAGTGAAAATGTTACAGAATTTCATGTCGACACGGTTCAGAACCGAGAAACTAAGTTCCTTCGAACTGGGGATCCACCACTTCAATCCTCCACCAAAGGCAAGCTCATAGAAGAGAGACAATAAAGTTCTCAATCAATAAGGGAAGAGCTTGGGGGATGAACATTGTGTTCAAACTTAAAGGAAAAAAGGATGAAGACTCAATATGAAGTAAATAATTTCTCCAGAGTAACTTTTCTCTCAAAGTTGAATTCTTTCTCCTCTTTTCCATAACTTCAAATTGTCTCATTCTTAGCCTTCAAATGGAACTGAAGGGATGAGTCAAAACATTTCCAGTATATGGAAATCCAAGCATCATAGATCTCCTGTCGTGACATGGGAACTTGACACTAATTTTTAGTTTCGGGAACAAATTCCGATGTACGCGGGTTGTAGTGGTGCATCCTGCATTTACACATGTTGTATAGTAGGCAAGGTGCGTACATGTGGAAAAAATATATTTTTTAGCTTTGGGATTTTCAAAAAGAGATGAAAAGTTTGTATAGGGAAATGGAAAAGGGTCTTTTGTGAAAGTTTGCATAGGGTGAGGCAAATCTTGCTATAATAGTTGAAGCTCATTTGATTTACTTCCTTATCTCTTGGCTATCTGTGTGTTAAAACAAGATCTCTGGGTGAAATTGTGAAGGCTGATCTACACTTACAACCCATCTTTTATTTCTAATGAGAACAAACAAATAAACTAGAATCACTATAGAAATTTAAAAGAGAAATATCACTACTACATTTGGGTCAAATTACGACGGCACGTTCGACGCAATTGCCACTTTCTATTGTCAGAAGACTGACAAACCTTGGACCCCCTCAAACGTCGTTTCACATGACATCATTTTTCCGACGACCTAATTTTCGTCTCTCTTGCGACGTTTCAAATGTGGCAAGAGAGACATTGCAAACGTGGCAAGACCGATGTTGTAAACGTCGCAAGAGAGATGTTTCGAACGTGGCAAGAGAGACATTGCAAATGTGGCAAGACCAACGTTTACAATGTCACAAGAGAGACGTTGCAAACATGGCAAGAGAGACATTGTAAACGTGGCAAGAGAGATGTTTCAAACATGGCAAGAGAGATGTTGCAAACATGGCAAGACCGACGTTTCAAACGTGGCAAGAGAGACGTTGCAAACGTGGCAAGACCGACGTTTCAAATGTGGCAAGTGAGACATTGCAAACGTGGCAAGTGAGACGTTTCAAACGTGGAAAGAGAGACGCTTCAAAGGTGGCAAGACCGACGTTTCAAACATGGCAAGTGAGACGTTTCAGACATCTGAAATGTGGCAATAGAGACATATAGAACGTGGCAGGACCGACGTCTTGAAGGTGGCAAGTTCTTGTCTAGAACGTGGGAAGAGAGACGTTAAGAGGTATCATCTCTGATTTAAAAAATTCATATTTTTTTATTAACAATTTATCCTCTTAGTTTATGTATCCATTAGATACAGTGTTCTTAACACTTTCATATCTCTGTAGCCACTAGGTGGCATTGGTTCTTTTATTTCAATCTTAAATAATGACCTAAGATTTTTTTGCTAATATTTAGATAAGACTATAACAATTGATTGTAATTCCATGGTTGCTGGTGTGCAGAGATGTTTTTTGGGGTCTATAATTTACGAGTCAGAGAGAGAATAGTCTCTATTAGAGACATCTGATGTTGCTCACCTACTTTAGTGTGGGCAATTGAATAATCACAACATCCTAGATGAAATATAACATGAAGTAGAAAAATATTTCAATATACAAGGAGACATGCTTTCCCCCCCATTGAAAAGAACCATTTGATTAGGTCAAATGTTAATAACTGCAAAAGAAAAGGCCAATTTTTCCTCCATCGAAGGGCATCATTTCATTGGGTAACACCTCATATCAACATAAGTGAAAAGCTAAATTGCACATTGCCAACCAACTATTAAAATCCAATAGCACCACTAGAATCCAAAGAATTTAGGGAAGCTTCATTAAGCAAAAAGTAAAAATGAACAATCTTTGAATCCAACCCCTATATATTTCAAAGACAAACTCCTCTAAATCATCAACAACTTCAAGTTCTTGTCTTGCATCTATTTTCCATAATGAACCATCAATTCCAATACACTAATGCATTTCCAACCACGGATAATTAACAACTTGGTTACACAACCATTTTTGCCATCATTAGCAGCTAACACACTCTTTTTACATTGCCCTTCTTGAGAATATCATTCATCCAACCCACATTAATAACACCTTAAGTACAAGCCAATATCCTATAACCCTATCTTAAGTGATCCCCCTCTATAACATCACATATCTAAGCCTTTAAATGCAAAGGTTTATCTAACATTCACTGTATAGACACAACTATCCTAACAATACCTCAACTACATCTCACTCACATTATTAATCAATGTAAATATGTGCTATCCCCACCTTTATGCACTCGTTTGGTTAGTACTTGTAACCTACTAATCCCTGTGGCTTTCTCACTTCTATTATTACACCTGATTAGCACCCACAATCCTGATATATAAACCCCCTACCCATTTAAGTATGGGGGTTGCAGTTCACAAGTAGCATAATTTCTCTTAGCATATTTTCAAATTGTATTGTTCCTATCATCACAGAATCGCATGCTTAAAGCATTCAGGGAACAATCACTTGAAATACAACCATTAATTTTCTAGCTATTGTCTTCATTCTGCATGCATTTGGAGTTGACTTGCACCATGCTATATGAGTGATCAAGAAAGACAATTTTTTCTGTATACAATTTCCAACAAAATTAGTCACTATTTTGCAAGCTTTTAATGGCCCGCACAACTAGTATACCACCTGCTTCTGTAATAGCTCGCCTGTTTTTCCTACTGTGCACGACTAAGTTCTGCAATGAACATACAACCACCATTGTCATTTCTTCAGTTGGTTGATCCTCAAGCAAGCTAACCAATGCATGGCAAGCTGTCACTGCATCAGTTGTTCTTGCAAGCCCATAATGCTGGAAAAGATCACCAAGTGCAAGAGTAGCCAATAATCTAGCAGGTTGGACACGGGTTTGTGGATCAAGAAGATACTGTGATAAAGGAGAAATAGAAAACTTGGATACTTTCATGTCTCGTACTTTAATATTATTAAATAGAGCTTCAAGTAGCCGGGCTGCTGCTTCTTCACATTGATGAGACCTTAAAAGCTCCAAAAGTACTTCCACAGCACCAGCCTATGCAATGAGTTCAACACTTGATGCATCGTCTTTCTCTAAAACAATCAGTGCACCCAGAGATACTACAACTATTTGCTCAAAGCCTGATCGTAACAGTTTCATAAGAACTGCAAGAGGCACCTTTAAATAGTACTGAGAACTGTAGTGCAAAACATTTGAAAGCACCAAGGCAGCTGATTCCCATAAAACATGTGGTGGCTATGGATCAACTTGTAAGATGACCTTAGAGAGTTCAATAATGCCACCAGCATCTGCGATTGCATTTGGCCAGCTGAGAGAAGCACTTTCAAGTGAATTTATTCCTTTCTGTTGTAAGTTTGGAATTCCAACTCCTGCAAGGTGTACTAGTGGAACTACAGCCTGTTGTGTTGCAATATCTCGCTGAAAATACTCATGAGAAAGAATATGTGAGAGTAATTCAGCCCCAAGATGTTGTATTGAATGGGAAGGTGATTCAAGAAATACAATCAGTGGCTCAATGGCCTGGCTAGGGGTGAGTTGCAGGTTATCAAGAGCTTGAGGTTTCTCCAAGATATTAACGAGTGCTTGCAATGAACTATGCTGCCCCCATGTACTTAATTCTGGATGGGTCAAACATAGAAAAAGAGGCTCTACCACTGCAGTAGCAGATGCGCTCTTTTCAATACTACTATTGTTTGTTAAGATGCGTAGTAATTCTGCAATTAAAGCACACAAAGAGTCTGGTGCAACATGAATAATTTCAAGAACACTGTCAATCACCCCAGCTTTGACCATGTCAAGCTTGCAAAGGGGACGATCCTTTCCCAACTTTACAAGAGAACTAACTACAACCTCAAGCAATTGATCATTTGTTCCACCAACTAGTCCAACAAGAAGAACCACAACACCATACGTTGCAACAAGCTCTACCTGTAGTTCATCATCTAACAAATTATCAAGGGCACGGACACTAGCTTCCTGAAATGTACAAGAATCTATATTAACAAGTTCCACAAGGGGTTGAATACAATCAGAAGCTGCAGGTGTTGCCTGCACTTCGGAGTTTGCAAACAACATAGAGAAAAGTATTGCTGCTTCTTCCTTTAACTCCAAAGAAAGAGACGATGCCAAAATTTTGTATAAGCTTTCTTCACTATGAGAACATAAATTTCTGAGCAAAAGTGCAGCATCCTCTTTTGCTTTCCAGGAACCAGTTACCAGCAGCTGGACAAGTGGAGGTATCCCACCTACTGTTGTAATTGCCCATTTACTATCATCAACTTCTATGGACAAAATAGAAAGTAAATCAACAACATGCTCTTGTTGTTGTTCAGTAGATAGACCAAGGAATGAAATTAAAATATGAATTCCCTCTCGCCCCCTAAATGACTGCCAGAGATCTGAATTGACAGCACACGGGCTTCTTAATGAGTGCATGAGTTCTTCTTGTATCTCACAACTAGCCATAGTCACCAGTCCAACCAGCATTCTTTTTTCTTCAGCATGTAGCAAACCTATATAAAGATGAGAATTGCCATAGAGGCTAGCCAAAGATTCAATTGCATGTTCTTGCACCAGCTGAGAGCTACGAGATTTGAGTTGTCTGACTAATAGTCCTTTTATTTTAACTGCATCAAGTGAGCTTGCAGTAAATGAGTTTTCATTAAAAACCATTAATTCATAGGACAGGGCACCAATAATGTCAGCCACTTGAATGTCAGACCGAAATAACTCAATGCTTTCTCCGAGGCTAAGCACAAGAGTAGACATTCCACCTGAAATGTTCACTAAAGCACCCATTGCATGTTCCTGAAGGGCTTGAGCAGGTAGCCCTTGCATAAAATCTTTTGAAGTTGCCACGACTGAACTGATCAAAATGGGAATGCCGCCTTGATCCACTATAGCTTTCTTTGCACTAATCAGTTTAGAAGAAAGAGCATGTAATGCACCAGCTGCTTCAGCACGGACTGAGACTTCATTTTCAGGACCTAAAAGCTTCAGTAGGTGCTGAACAACACCAGCATTCAGAACCTTAGTACAACTAACCTCTGAATCCAACATCAGACTAGCCAAGAGGGAGGATGCATTCGATTGAGAAACTGTACTCCCAGAAGAAATAAGTCTTACTAGGATATCTACTCCACCATCTTCAAGGGTTGCTTGCCAGAAACCTTCTGTATTTGTACACAAATTTTTTAATGCTCCAATAAGAAGATCGTCAACTAATTTTTTGTGCTTGTGCTTTGGATGAAGCTGATCCCAGAGACTGGGCACAACACCCTCTGTCACAAATATCTTCATTCCAACATGATATGCCACACCACCATGTGATACTGCACATATTGCCTTTGTTGTTTCTTTCTGATCTTCTGCAGCCCTAGACCTTAGCAGTGCAAGCAAGGAAGGTATGCACCCTCCTAGCAATACTTTCACTCTTAAATCTTCATCATTACATAGAAACCCTAAGGTTAAAGTTGCATTGACCTTTGCAGTGGTAGTTCCAAATCTTAAAAGTGCAACAAGCAAAGGTATTGCTTGCAAATGAGAACCAATTGCATCCCTGGCATCCTTTCTAGACTTCGCAAGATCCAAAAGATGCTTTGAGACCACCTCCTTTTCAGCTGATGTACATATATTTTCCTGAAGTTGTTCAATAAATTGTGCTATACTTGCCCATATCCCATCTGGATCTTCCATTACTGCAGCTCCATTCAAGTCCCTGAAGGGAAAATACACAGGCGTAGTCAAAATTAATGTTGACAACAAACTTATTAAGAAACTAGAGATAAATATATCCATGGCTCAAATGATTGAAACCTGCCTATTTGCCTCGAATCTTACCTGACTATTTGCCCCATTCCTTCCCAATGCTCATTATATTTATTTTTCAAGTTCATCCACCTGATACTAAATTGAAAACTAGAACATAACATATGGCTTCATCCTCAAGAGGATGGTTTGGTCACTAGTTTTAGATATAACAAATGGTGGAAAATTTATCCACAATAGAAAACACAAATTCAATCCTCACAATCATGCACTAGCTGCCATAACTTTGAAAACTATGAAATGGATCTAATTGCTTAGCTTTTTAAAAATCTAGTAATAGGATTTTAAGATTTTTTTACTAACAATGTTTATGGAATTCGTAACATCTAAGAATGCATTTATTATAGACTAAATGCGTGGAGTCAAAAGAAAAAGCAACTGTGGCAGTGACAATTTGAAAAATACAAGAACAGGGACACAGTCTGGAGACTTTTAGTTATTTTATGGGTCAGCTTACGGCTATAAAAATTAGTGATCAGATATGCTATAATGAATGAGTGCGTTGATATACAGTGATGTCGTATAATTAAGGAAGCCCTTCAAACCAAAGCCGAATCCTCTGCCTATTAGATTTGATATTATAGCAAAGAAAAATAGTAGGTTGATTCAATTGTCTAAAGATTAATTGATTCCATTACAACCTGTGCAGACCAATGCTGCGTGTAGATGCCAACATGCGAGTCATGTTTGATCCAAGTTTCACCAGCTCAAACCAAAAATTAGCTTCCATTGCATGATGATTCAATTGTATAAAGTTATGCAACTCCATCGCATACAAGCTTGGAATTTCAAACTCCATTGACTACAGAGGTTAGCCATTGTTATCTATATTCCATTTAACATATCAAAGGTTTGAATTTCAAGCTGTAGAATTCAAACATTCAGCATTTCAGCCAGTGTTGAATCATGCATATGGTCAACAAAGGAGAATGTACCCATAACTCAAAGATTAGTTGAATGCTGGCTTTTGTGAGTTGTTTTTCTTTTAATTAGAGCAACTGAAAACAAATTAAAGGCAATATTTGCCATCTAAGCCACTATATTTCTGCACAAAATTGAAGCTAACCTTGTGAGCCTGTCTCAGATACAAATATAATAAGTTAGCATTGAACATCCTTATACTGTCACACTACCATAGATCCATCCTAACCTTGGATCTGGATCTGTTATGTGCCAATTGAGATTTAAAAACTCATTGTTCACTTTCTAAAAGATTGTTTAACCACATTGAGAGGTGCACTTCAAGTTTTTTTATCACTCTTGCGCTTAGTGTATCTGAGCGCTTAGTGTATCTGAGATAAATATGAACCTATGCTAGTTTATTTACTTTTTGGTTCTCATATAACTGTTCTTTTTAATTTTCTTTGTGTCCGCTTGTGTTTGATGTCAGCTATTATTTTTGCTATTTGTTCGTCTAAGTGTTATACACACAACTACAAACACATCCCCACCTGGGCTACAGAGCAACTCGCTTCTTTCAGCACAACAAGATAGCTTAGATTCTATATATAAAGGAATCTAATTCAGCAACATGCCATGATCATCTTTGCATCTTACATACGAATTGCAGAATAGGAGGTAATACGAATTGCAGAATAGGAAGTAAACGATCTGTTGTTTCCTCCAGCACACCAGCAGGAACTTAAATCAACCAGTGCCTACATCAACTCATGTAGCAAATATCAGCAAACCGATAAAAATAGAACAATCAATGCACATGCAACGGTGGAGATTTGTAATTGCAAGCACATCCTACTGTGGCAGTCTCTTCTACACAGGAGGGACTGTGACCAATGTTGGGTGTGTATCCAGAATAGGCTGTATCTGTTCCAAATATGAGTAACCACAATAAAGGAGATTACATTTCACATATGAGCAACTATGGGAAGAAAGAATGGATGTTTTCTATTGCACGTGATAAACACTACATCTATTGAAATGTTAGCAACCATAGAAGTTCTGCTGACATCATTACAATTAAATCCCAGAAGTTATTCTTTCAAATAAAAAAATCAAGCTCTCATCCAATAATCTCATTTAAGATATTATTGGAAGTGTTATGGCTTTCCATACTGCTACATAAGATGCCTCAACTCAATGGGACATGAATTCTTAGGCCACCTCAAAGTACATTCATGATCTTTTGAGCGATGCCATTAACAACCAATATTATAGAAAATTGCAGATCCAAAGCCCTAAAACCAAAGCATCTATAATGATAAAACAGAGTTTTCCCAATCAATGATGGGATCAAACATAAATTGTTACAATTCTTACCTCCTATCCGCGAGCTATGAAAGGTCTAGAGTCGGGGTCGAAGGATAGAGAAGGAAGAGATAATACCCAGAGCTTGTACATAAGAACCCACCATCATCATCTTTGCATCCAACAATTGTAGGCGCAAATCAAATCTGCCATAGTGCACATGCACCAAAATGTAGATCAGTTAGATCCTCCACGCCATTGTTTAGATTCCCAGACCTTTCTTAATCCTAAATGCCGCAGCGGCACAAAACTAGGAGAAGACCTAGTCATTCTTCCATGCATACAACAATAAAGAGAATCCATATCCATTCCCTTGGGATTGAGCTAACTCCTTATGTTTAAAGCTATGAGAAACTGGCTTGGACAAAGATGGTTCCTACACTTCACCTGATGTAATGGTCTTAAACATAAATACTGCATGCCCTAGACTAGGATTAAAAAGCCAATCATGAACATCCAAAAACATCTCAATTGGCAGCCTGTCAACTGAAATGGTCTGATTGCCCCTGAATTTCCATATCAAATGCTTCACCTGCACAACAATATGTTTATCAATCCTCACACACAATTTGGGCTCCCTGGGCCCTCCAGTCTGGCACTCGATTACAATATCATGGATCCTCCCACTATTACAGAACTGGGCCTTTGTGGTATAAAAATTCTTGCCAAATACATGCTCTTTCCTTGAAATAAGTACTGTTTCAGCAGGAGGCTTGGCATGGGTTTTCTTGAATGCCTCCTTGCACATATCCCCCAGCAAAAGGGCAACCTCCTCATCTGAAACAACTGCAAAAAAATAGCCCTCCAAGGGCTCCGGCTCTGATCCATACCTAGCAAAAGAAAGGTCCCAAAAAGCTAAAAAGGCACCCTCGGCACCTACGAGAGCATCCAGACAAGCAGCACCAGTAGCAATTTCTGATCGTGCATGGGTGGGGTGCGTGGGTGCGGTTTTGTTTAGTCGGGGTTTTCAAATTTGGACGACAAGGGTTTTCAATAGTGGTCAAGTTTTGTTTGCTAATTTTTTTATTTTTTTTTGTTATAATATATATAATTAATATATGTTTTTTTTTTTGTTTATAATATATGTTTGGTTTGTTTGTTTATTTTTGTTTATATATTATATATTTTATATAATAATATAATTAATATATTATATTGATTGATAAATGGTAAAGGATTACTTCAACCTCATTGGTTAGGGGGACCAAATATGGCTATAACATAATGATAATTAATGTAGTTATTTGATCATGGATCTTGATTAAAGAAACAACTCTTCTTGGGTTATAGAACGAGATTCATGGAGCCTCCCTTTGGTTTTCTTAGAGTAATAAATCCATGCTTATGGAAATTGATCATGTAACGACCCCTCCCAAGATAGTAGATCATCATTAATGCAATGCCATCTTCAAATGGTTGGATGCATATGTGTGGTTTGTCTATTTATTTGTTGAAGACAAATTGAACAAGGGTTGGAGGTCGTTATATTGGCCACTAAAATGAGTAGTTGATCCAACTATTTGTTCTTGTATAGATTGGCATAGTTGTGTGTAGAGATTTTGTTTGTGTTGATTTCTCATATTTAGTGATGTGTTATGTTGTAAAATTGTCTTTAGCAAGATTCTGTGGTTATCACATTGAAATGTTAAATGCATGTCATCATGAACTCTTTAGTAGTAGTTTCGCCTTCATATTAAATAGCGAGTTATGTTGTTAGGTATGGTACATTATGACTCCATGCCTAATGAATTCTAGCACTAGTCTAAAATAAACAAACCTCTTGAAAATATTTGAAGATCATTATGGCATTTCAACTCATAGAAATCCTCATGACTAATGTCAACATTCTTGAGTGGCCATCACTAACATGATGGGTCTTGGAGACATTGTCATTGGATTGGATGTCTTTGATGTTGACAAGATTTAAGGTCTTCATCATCAATAGTAATTCACATTAATAGGGTTTTGGCTTCATCAGTGGAGTCTTACATCATGATATATTCAACCATCATGACTAGCATTGATGGGTTAACATTATCAAACCCTTTTTCATCCACCTTCTTCGTCAATATCCTCCTCATTGATCACTCCTTTCATTTTTCTCCTCATTGTCCAAGCTTCTCTTGTTGACCTTCATCCGTTCACCATTTCATCTAGCATTAATTAGGACCAATCCTTACACCTTGAACCTTAGACATTTTCCCAATTTTAGTTTATCCACATGTTGATGGATCGTCGATATATTCTTTTGCCTAATTTCATTTATGTTCACAATAAAATTACGTCTATCACTTTGTTCTATTGTGACCTGCTTGATTTCCTTGGATTAACATAACCAAGTTGTGTAGTCTAGGTGATATTCTCGTAAACTAAATGGAAGTGCACAACTAGGGTATTGATCTTAACCTTAGCCTTATTCAGTAAGAGTCACCCTCTTACAAAACCTTACATGGGTTCTTCTTGAATTGTTCTCACACAAAAATTTCACATGACCTCCTAAGAGCACCCCTTTAGAGTTCTATTTGGTGCACAATTGCCTTAGGGTAGCTTCTCAATTTCTCACCTCATTGTTTTCAACCTCTCAATGTCTTGTTGGCTCTCATTAGGTTGATACCTCTTATACTCCACCTAGCAAGTTATTTATTAATATACTTGTGATGTTTTCCCTACTACCTAGTAAAGAGTGAGAATTTCCCTTTGTCTCGATGTCTCCCAACCAACTTGAACATACTTTAACTTGCCCCCTCTCACTAGTTGAATATAGCGAAACAAAAGAGATAGATAATTGGGATCATCAATGGTAGTTGGTTGATATTCTTTCACCTATGCATTAAGTCAAGTTCATGCCCCAACCTTACAAATGATCCCTCGGGATTTATGTAGGTTCCAACATATTGTCGCACAATATCTTTATAAGGCTCTTTCTCAAGTCTAGTTTCCTTTACCTATATGAGACCTTAACATAAATTGCTCTCATATTGGCCCTTCTACATAGAAACATCCATAAGTCCTAAAACCTCTAGATTTAAAGACTTTAACTTAATTTAAGGTTTAAGATAACATTGACTATCAGGGATCTATGAAACTCTTCTAAAAAACCTGGACCGAAAAAGAAATCAATCGCGTCTTGACCTCATGCCCTGGTAAAGCCTAGGTTTCTCTTGTGCACCGCCATGGAAACTCAAGGAGGGGAGCCGCCGCCCCCTCCTTCCCCCTCCACCTCCTTTCGAAAGTTGGTTGCAGCTTGCAGCAAGAGGCTGACCTCTGTAGCACCCCCAAGCTTTGTCAAGAAATTAGACGTTATTCCAAAGATCGATCTTCCGCCCAAACTTCCAATGAAAGTAGCCCTTTCCCTCTCTGAACGCAGACTGGTTGGTCAGTTCATGGGCCTTTGGCCATCAACCAAATCCATAGACAACTGGATACAGCAAAACTGGAGGCCACTGATCACAAGTAGTGTTACATGCTATGCGGTCAGGCGAGGATACTTCATTTTCGAATTTATCTCTCAAGAGGATAGAGATATGATCTTAAAAAATGGCCTGTACTTCATGGGCACCCAAGGAATCTACTTAAAACGATGGACCCTGAGCTTTGATCCTGCTTCAAAAGTCCCCAAGGATGTTCCAGTTTGGGTGAGACTCCCTAACCTGTCGATTCACTGCTGGAACCCCACCTCGCTTCAGGCAATAGGGAATGGTCTAGGATGCTACATTGACTGAGTAGAGCCAAGAGACCAGTACTCATGTGTGTGGATCTGTGTGGAGGTGGATCTGAAGGTAGGTCTACCTGAAGCAATAAAACTAAAAGTCGGTGACTGGCACCACTTCCAAAATCTGGATTACGAACAACTCTTGTTCAAGTGTAGAGGATGTCACGAATATGGCCACTTCCAAAGGAACTGCCCAAAGAATCCCCCCACAGAGAAAGCAGGGGAAGAAGGCTGGAAACAGGCCCGGAAGGGGAAATCCAAACCGAAGGGACAAAGAAATGAACAGACAGTCCCACCGAACGCTAAATCTTCAGGGACCAAGGACACGGACAACAACTTCAGTATCCTGGCTAAAGAAGTGGATGAAGGAGAACCAGTTCCAAGTAAAGAAGTGCAAGAGGGAGAAAAAGGAGACCAGAACTCCGAAGACAAAGGAAACCAGCCAAAAAAATAAGAAGGGGTGAAAAACAAACAAGCGGAAGCGAGGAAACAATACAAGGTAGTTACAGAAGTTCAAGTTCAAAATAAAACAATTGCAGATCCAGAGGGCATAAAACAAGCAGCCTACGAAGCTTTCGAGACGCTCTATACAGAACCAAAAGGAACAGAAACAGACCAGCAGAGGTACCCCCTCACTGTTATCCCAAGGCTAATAAATGAGGACACCAACAGTAGGTTGACAAGAGAGGTAACGCAACAAGAGATAAAGGAGGCTCTTGATCAAATGAACCCAGACAAGGCCCCAAGACCGGATGGGTTCACTGCCAGATTCTATCAGTAGTGCTGGAATATAATCAAAAAGGATTTAACCAAAATGATCAAGATATCGCAGCAGAGCAGCAAGATAGGAGGAAGCACCAATTCATCCTTCCTAGCACTCATCCCGAAAGAAAAAGGAGCACTTCCCTTCAATCGATTCAGACCAATCTCTCTATGCAACACAAGTTATAAAATCCTCACCAAAGTTATAGCCAATCGACTCAAGGCACTCCTCCCTCTCATTGTTCCTGAAAACCAAGGTGGCTTTGTCAAAGGAAGGCATATTGCTGATAACATCATCCTAGTTCAAGAGGCTATCCACTCTAGTGTCCGAAGGAAAGAAAAAGGTATGGTTATTAAACTGGACCTTGCTAATGCATTTGATAGAGTCAGACATGAATTTTTATTTGAAGTCATGAGGAAGTTTGGTTTTGACACGAAATTTTTAAATTGGATAAAATCCTGCATTGGATCACCATGGATAGCCCCGTCGGTGAATGGAAAGGTAACAAACTTCTTCAAAGCCTCCAGGGGATTAAGACAAGGGTGCCCCCTCTCACCCCTACTCTATGCAATTCAAGCATCATTCCTAAGCTACCAGTTGGGAAACTCCCAAGTTCACAAAAATATCCATGGATTAAGAATAGTGCAAGGGGTGAAAGACATAAACCATGCACAATTCGCAGGTGATACACTGCTATTGGGAGGAGCAAGTATGATAATAGAAAAAAAGTTTAAGGAAGAATTGGATGCTTATACAGCAGCCTCCGGAAGTGAAATAAGCCAGGCCAAGAGTAACATCTACGGTTGGAATATCACTCCAAATGAAATGCTGGGAATAACAAGAGCTCTAGGGATGGAAGGGCACACTAATTGGGAGGCCTTTAAATACCTAGGAATCCCTATTTTAAAAATGCCCCTAGAACCTCTCACTGGAACCATCTTGTAGAAAAACTAAAGATTAAATTTTCCTCTTGGGGAGTGAATTGGTTAAATTTAGTAGGGAAGGTAGTTCTGATAAATTCTGTGGTGTCTAGCATCCCTATCTACTAGATCTTGCTGTTGTTAGCCCATGCCACAGTCATCCAAAGAATCAAAGCTTTCCAAAGACGCTTCTTGTGGGAAGGAGGCAGGCAAGCAAGAAGGAAGTTGTACTTGATAAGCTGGGAAAAAAATTCAAAGACCTTCCTGGAAGGGGGACTCAATTTTAAAAAAACCAGAGTTCAAAATCTGGCCTTGGGGGAAAAGCTACTCTGGAAGATGGTCACTGGAAAAAATTCTTAAAGTAAACTCATGCTTTGGAGGAAATACTTTCGGGGGCCATGGGACAGAAGCAAATAAATGAAAATCTCCCCTATCTTTGCGCTCTGCAAAAAGGCGCTTCCTCATTTCAGCTGTCACCTTACCTGGGTGCCAAAAAATGGTAAGAAAATCAGAATTTGGACAGACTCAATAATGGGAGACCCTCCTTTATAGAATCAAAAGGACCTGTTGTGCCTTAAAAACTGGATGGGCAGTCAAAATATTGTAACGCTTTCAAACATCTCAATCTGGGGGGAAGACAAACTTCAATCCTGGCAAGGGTGGGGAGTGCCAAACAGACCAACTTCTCTAGACTGTCACTGGAGTGACCTCAAGAGATGTCTTCAAGGGAAGTCCCCCCTAAAAGAGAAAGGCAAAGATGAAAGAGGATGGGGAAGGAATGCATGGGCTTACACCACGGCAGAAGGCTACCAACTCTTCAACAACATCGCCACTGCAATGCCTAATCCAACACTCTGGAAAGCAATCTGACAGTCCAACTCTCTCCCAAAAATTGACCTCTTCATTTGGACCTTGGCGCACAAGAGCATCCAAATAGGGGAGAACCTCAGAATATGTGGATGGGAAGGACCTTTCAGGTGTCCCCTTTGCCTACATGTGAAAGAAACCACAGACCATCTTCTCTTAAATTGCGACTTTTCAAAAGAAGTCTGGATGATGGCAATAGGTCCCCAATTTGCACTCAATTTTCCTCCGGATATAATAAGCCTCCTTCTCCACTAGGACTCCTTTTACCCTTTCGTTGTCAAGGGGAGAACCCAAGATTTCTTGCTGTGGGGAATGCTCCCAAAGTTTATCCTGTGGAACCTTTGGCTAGAAAGGAACCACATAATTTTCAGAGAAAGCCAAAAAAGTGCAGCCATAGTCGTCACCAAACTTCAAGCTCTCTTGGGTGAATCAGCCCCTTCTAGTAGTCAACCTTCATTGATAGGATCCAAATTAAAGGAAGTGATAAGAATAAGCTGCCAAAAACAAGAAGTAGACAGCAAAGGACAAAAAAGAAGAAA